>CM025146.1:9303966-9315978 GCA_013467495.1 Gossypium gossypioides
TTCTTTATAATTTTTTTTAAAAATATAAATTTTAGAATTTTTATCAATATTTTGAATTTTAAAAATTATTTTGAAATTTTTATTGAGTGAGACCAATTTGCTCATTTTCATAACTGATAGGGACCAAAGGGGTATTTACACAAATTTGTTATTCGAATTGGAAAATTCAACTCGACTCGAATTCAAAACTCGAATTACTTATTCGAGTTGACTCGAATAACTCGATTCAATTAACTCGAATTAGAAATTTTTTTCGAATCAAATCAAGTTTTGCTCATCCCTAAACATATCCTTCACAACTATGTTCATCAACAAATTCATTTAACTTAACCAAACATGTTTTATTATACATTCATGAACAAACACATAGGTCTGTTCTATTTGTTCAAAGCCAGCTCGTTTACAACCCTAAAACGAACAATTCCAGTGCAGTAAAAGATTTCAGAAACATTCTTAAAACCACTACTATTTATATCAAATGGCAATGGCAAAAGTCTACAGTGTTATCTCTGTTAAAGGATTGTTACCTTATCGGTTTCAAGTAGGTGAGCACTGTTCGATAGTAGCCGGAACATTCTATATGCATCCCTTCCATATCTTTTCAACACAATAGATTCCACCTGAAATATAAGATATTTTAAAGGTCATCTGGCTGAGAGGAGCATGAGCAACTCGAATATTTTAACCAACACAGAAATCAGAAATACCTCCTCATTCTGAGCTAGTTCAATTATTTTCTTGAAATCTGTAAAAAAACCAACAATGTGTCACCAGAAATATAAAACAAATTAATCAGCCAAAACAAAGATAGACTGAGAAAAATGGCATACGAACCAACACTGTATGACTCATTGGCTGCTTTTACAAAGGGTGGGCAACTCAACTGAACAAGGGAGGCTCTAACACGATCAAAGGTTATATTACGACCTTCTTCACTCTTTATCACCTCTTCGTAAATGGAACTGAGTGACAGTGGAACTGAAAAATGCAGTTTTATCAATAATAAAAGCAATAATTAACAAAGTGGCATGAGCCAAAGGCATCACCCCCACCCTCTTGTTTTTATCCTTGAGCTAAAATATTGTTTACAGCAAAGCATCTAGGACCTCTTTTTCACATATTAATTAAGATCTGTTACTTGGACTAAAGTGTGTGTCAGGTAGGATACATTTGAATATGGGTATGTTTTAGACACGGGCATGTTCATTTCTTTATAAGCATTTCTATGTATTTGGAGAATCCTTGGAGAGTCATGTCCCTGCATCCATGTCCTGATATGCATTGGACATAGGTACTCTGAGAAAATGAAGACTTGGAGAAACATGGTTAATATTACTTTAAAGACACTCTGTGGACATGTAGTACTTTTTTAAAGTTCATCAAGGAAAAGAACCTAGGACTTTGCAAGTTATAATTTCTGTAAAAGGCAGAATAACCCCAATTCTTGAAGTGATAATGTATTAGATCCATGTTTGCATTACAGAAAATAAAAAATATATCTGAATATGATTCTGGAAGCAAAATAAATACATAATTGTAGGTGTTCAAAGATTAGCAACCATATCTAAGATTATCTGACCTGAATTCTCTGTTTTAACTTTCTTCTCTGCACTTCTAGTTGCTTCCAGCATTGCACCAAAGACAATAACAGCTCCATCATCGAAGCGCGCCCTCACATTCTCGAGGCAAGCCTAGAAATTACACACAACTTGACATCCATTCAACAACAACAAGCAAGGATTACTGAAGTACAAGCAAGGTTTCATCAAGCATCTAAGCCCATTAGCTCTGTAATTTGTAAGGAAACACTTTTGGCCAGTAGAGTAATCAAAGAAATAGAGGGGAAAAAGCCTTTGAAGGGACAGTTCACTGGACCCTCGAAGTCGTTACTTCTGTTATTCACCACTCTGAATTTTTTTTACCAAGTACATGAAAAAAGAAATTAAAAGAAAGAAAAGAAAAGAAAGAGAAGACTAAAGAAAATAAGGAAGGGCATTTTTTAATAAAGTTTTTGTCCAGCAAAAGGAAATGGCATGCTAGTTTACAAACTTTAGATAGACTGAGATCTCTAAAAGTCAGGTCATCTATATGTGACATCTTTTTTTTCAGTGAATTTTTTTGAACATATTGTCAGAGATTTTTATATGGGGACACAGTCTACTCATCTAAAGATGACTTTCCCCCAAAAAATTTTGAACCGGTCAAAAAACCCTAAGACTTTAATGCTGAAAATTCCCAACAGCATGATCCTCTGGAGTATGGCAATGCTGGTAGAATATCACAACTTCATAAGTTACATTAGGATTATACATAATTATCATGGAGCATAGTATTCCTCAAATGAAAAAATAAAAAAATTCTTGACATATGCAAAGAATAATTCAAATGACAAAAGGTAAACTGACCTTATGCCTAAGACGCCGTATAAACTCATCAAAATTAGCACGCCAAAGAACCACTTGTTCATCTGTAGCCCCACATTCTGCCTCTGACTCTAAAGCATCATGCTTGCGCTATAAAAGATGGGGAAATTTCAAATTAGCATATGGATGAGTCTAGTCACTTAAAATGATATGTCTTATGCCAACCTTCTCGCCAGGTGTCACACTAGAGGAATTGCTCTTATCCTTTCCTCCGTCAGCAGTAGGTTCAGTTTCTGTTGCAAACAAAAATTTTAAGGCTTCAGTAGGCATGGCAGCTTCCACAACACGTTGCTCTAATGTTTCTTGCACTTCAAGTATCTGCAAGGATATATCAAAGAAACTCAACTATCATGTTTATTCAGGATAAAATTTAAAAGATACACAAGTTGATATCAGGAGGCCATTAACAGTAAGTAGAATATGAATTGCTGCAATAGTTGACTGCAATTGAAAAGGTTCATCTATACTATGTTATGCCTGCCTAGTTCATTTGACAACAGCTCTTCAGAAACTCACATTGACATAACAGAAAATTAAAATATGAATTAGTGTTCCCTAAGTACGTTTCAATAACAATCCTGAAGGGCAAGACTGTGCCGCAATAGACTTTGCTTCCAATACCAATCCTCTAATGATGTTTCAATCACCGGAAAAAAACATTTGGCTTAGTAATTTTGCATGAAAGCAATCACCAACTAATTAGACATGAATCAACAAATACCTTGCCAGACTTAGCAGCTCGCTTCCTTGCAGCTTCTTCTTCTTTAGTTGGGTTAGTGAGAACTGGTTCAGAGGCAGGGCATCGTTCAATAAAATGAGCATTAAGTAACTTAACAAAGGCTTCTTGTACAACATCATCTCCTGGAAAATATATAAAAATATATTAAATGGAGATTAATTACTTCAATTACAGGTATATCAATCACTTAACTCAGATGCAGTATCTAATCAATCTCTAGTTCCTTTTAACCAAAAGAGAAACTTTAGTGCATATCCAAGAAACAGAAAGTAAACATGGAATTCTTAAAGACTTGCCTTCATTTTGACCCGATGTTGCTCGATCAAACATTTGTTTGAGGGTAAGCCTTCCATGCTGAAGCAAACCCTCAAGAAGTTCAACACACTACAAAGCCAATGCACAAAATTTAATAAAGTTTTAAAGAATCCATATTTATTTAGGCTCCATTTAGTTTATGCTTTTGCTATTTGTCTGCTGTTTTCTACAAAACAGCTAACTAAAGAGACTGTTAATCTTAATTTTGCTATTCGGTTAATAAAGTTTTAAAAGAAAACACAGCAGCTGTGCCAACTAAACAGAGATTTAGTCTTAATTTTACAATGTTAGTAGTAATGATGAGTTTACTTGTTTATCAAGTTTCTTGGAGACCATAGTCAAGAACTTGGGAAATCTCCAACGCTGAATTATGTTATCGAACAATGTTATGTACTGAGTGCTCTGTTTTGCTCCATCGCCATGCTCACCTGCATGTTCCATTGCGAATTAATTTAAACAGTCAAAATAAAAAGCAAAGGCAGAAGATTGCCAAATTCAAATCAATTTGAGATCCAAAACCATTCGCACTCCCATTGCCCCCAAATCCAGACAAAGGGAACTAAACCCTAAACCTAAACCCTCCTTTCCCCCACATTCTTAGCAGCCAAACGGAGAATAAATAATTAAGAAGAAAAGGAAGTATAAAATTGAAAGGAATAAGAAAGTAAGAACCAGTTTGATCGAGAATAAAAGCTTGAACGCAATTGTGTTGAATCAAAACAAGTAAGCTGTTCTTGACTTGAGAAGAAGTGAGCTCTGTGGACCGGACTATCGCTTGTAGAGTTAGCGGTCCTCTTCGGAGAAGACACTCACAAACTTTCTGAACAAAGCAAAACAACAAAATCAAACCTTATACTATCATTATCATCGTCGTCATCAGAAATTTTTATAAAATCGCATGAATAAATAAATCTATATAATAATTGTAGGTATAAATTGAATGTTGAAGAGAGAGTTAGATTTATTTACAGCAACGAGATCACCGAAGTGAGCGGTGATTAGATTGACGGCGTATTTGATGCCGTACTGAGTCACCATTGCTCGCACTTGTGCGGTTTCTTTGTTTGATGCTGAATTGCCGGAGGAAGATTAAAATATGAAAGAATTGAAATTTATTAGGGTTTTAAGTAATTTAGAAAAATATGCAGTTTAAAAACAATTATAAAAAGGGTTTATCGCTCACTCTTCTTTTTCGATTTTACTTTATTTTTAATTTTAATTTTTAAAAGTTGTATGGTATCATTCTACTTTTCTTCAAAATTTTCATTTTAAATTATGCCACATAAGAATAAACGTATTATTTAACGGTTAAATTAATGGTTTTAATAATAGAAAAACCTTATTGATATAACATCGAAAGTTTAGGAATGTAATTTGAACATTATGAAGTTTGGGGACCAATTTAGAATGAAGGTTGCTTTTAGAGATGTCTAGTTTAATTAACTCATTTTTTGTTGTTTTTAAATGCATATGAAAAATTTAACCCTCAACATTTACATTTTTTCAATTTGACCCTTTTTTTTAGCTAAATTTGGCTATTAGCCTTGCAAAAAGAGTCAATTGTAATGCCCTAAACCCTAGCCCAAATCTAAACCCGAGTAAGGAATGTTGCATTTTGAGCCATACACTTCACATAAGTACCAAACTTGTGATTCAAGATTTCACACACCTTTTAGACCTATTTAGGGCCATTTAAGATTTTTTGAATCATTTCTAAGTCCACTCTATTATCTGGTTGCATTTAGAGGTCATTTGGGACCCTTTCAGTGCAAAAACAACTAAATATAAGCAAAACAAAGTAGAGGCACCAATACCTCTTGCAATGTATCAATATTTTGTCGTTGATGTTGTTCATTTTTAACATTATGTTGATGTTGTACATATACAAGTTCCTCTAGTATCGGTACCTAGGTGTAAGAGAGCCTAAAATAAGCCTGAAATCACCATAAAACATATAAACACGTTCCTTAAACATTTTCAATCAATCTCATTCATTCTTAGACCTTAACACACTTCAAAATCTCATTGTAATTGTCAAATGCTCGACCATGATCAATCACTAGCAAGTAATCTCAACAACTTCAAAACATTTTCACTTAATCATTATACAACTTTGTGCCCATTTGCTAACTAGTTAGAACTTCCATTACTTATGTACATGCCACACTAATTCTATAATTTAAATTACATACTTCACAAGTCTTGCCTTAATGATGATATATGATATGGTGAGCTTACTCGAGCACCTTACACACGATCATTTGTCAGAAGTCATTCATTTGGGACAAATGATTTTATCTTTACTAAGTTGAATAATGATCATTTTCATTATGAAAGATACAATGGTGACCAAGAGATAAGAGTATATCGAATTAGGTGAATGGATTTAACCTAAAGAGACCATGGTTGTCTTATAAGGGTAACATACATATGACAAGGTCATTAGACTAAAGTTTAAAAATTATAGCTTTTGTAATGATATATAATAGGGAGTTTAGTCATGGTAGTTTAGTGGAATGACTCAATGACTAATTAATTTGTGATTAATAAACGAAAAGTCAAAACTTAATTACAAATTAGTTTAAGCCCTAATTATTTATGTCCAATCAATCTCTCTATTAGTTCAACACAACTCGCCAACAGATTGCATTTAACATGAATACTTGTATGGAATTATAAACAATTGAACAATGAGAAATGATCCACTGCATTTACTTATTGGATTAATAGGTGTTTTCTCGGTTTAATGATTACATTAATTTAGTCACTTCGGATATCCATTTAATTGGATTAAATAATGATTCTGAAATGGAGCTAAATTAAAAGATTATGTTATCTAATTTTTGTAATGGAGTATAATGAATTAAATAAAGTTCACGTGCATTTTAATATGATGAAGTCATCATGACTTTAATAGGATTAAAATAAGGCTTTTGTACATTACTTAATTGGGAATTAATTTTGATTTATTAACTAAAATTAATTAAGTATCCAAAATACAAATGTTAGCCTTAAGGTGACCTAACAAGTGTCAAAGTAAGCCAACACATATGGGATAATAAGGTTTGTTATCAATTCACTTATTCGACAAAAGTGAGAGTTTGTTTAAGAATCATTTTTCTTTAGAGAGTTTTGATTCAATACTTGTGTTTGTATTTAGAACAATGTTGCTGTAACAATGATCGCCTATAAACGTGTTATCGTTTATAGTATAAATATCACACCAAATATATATAAAATTAAATCGGCAGTGTTCGCAAGTATACGGGTCAAATTGTAATAAAGTATTCGTGTACAATGGAGCACAGTAAAGTATTTCGAGGACCGTACCCAAGGGAGGATGAAATAAACCTATTGAAAACCTCTTTACAATAATAAGTTTAAATAGTAATAATTAAATCCTATATTATGACAAATCATAAAATAGATGATGATTAGAAATTAAATAATGAAAATAAATAAACAATAAAATAATCAAAATGACTAAATAGATAAAACCAATTAAGAAGATTAACTCCTTTTAAGGGTTGTAATTAATTTTGGATTAGGGTTTAAGGGTGGATTAGCTATTAACTAACTAATTATTACCTCTCTGCCTCTAACTGATTAATTAATTGGTTAAAACTCACTGATCTCTCTACCTCACTTTCTCAACTGGATAAATTACGTTTCACTCAGTGAAACTCATCTTCCGATCTCGTTTAACCTATGATTACTTCCTAGGGTTGTCAAGCCTAGGGTTAGGAACCCGTAATTTAAACCAACTAATCCTATTGAGAAACCCTAAATCCTCCATTAATTACGTCCTCATCCACTCGTTAATATCCCTTAAGGGATTTAGCCATTCATGGTATTCATAATCTCTAACTCAATTGAATTAAACATGTAAATAACAAGAATAAATCGAAAGAGAAAAGAGATTAAACTAATCTTGATTCGATGTTGATTGAAGAACAGAATATATAATCTTTTGATTAGAATAACTCGAGTCGTCACTTGTGAAAGCAAATAAACTGAAATACTTCGACTAAATAAAAGAACTCTTACATCAAAATCGATTCCAAGAGGAAAGAACAAAGATTTTATGAAAATCAAAAGGAAACTTAGTCTAATCCTACTCCTAAACTACTAGGGTTTTTGGATGCGTCTAAGACGACTTAGTTACATCAAACCCCTAAGGTTTTATTTATAGGAGTGCTGGTAGCCTGAATTAGGTCTTCGGCATGTCCTAGGTCTTCATATAAAGTTGATTGTGAGAACAAAAATAGCCTTGAAGTACTTGGGCACCATGTTAGGGCTGTGTCGCACCATGCAAGGCCTATGTAGCGACACGACAAGTATTTTTTGCCTTCTTTGGTTCGTTCTATGTTTTGACAGCTTGGGAAGCTTGTGCATCACTTGTCCCTTACTCCTATGTCCATTGAGCTTATAATTCATTATTCTACACACTCAATTCAACACATTAGCACTACCTAAGGCATGTGTTCACCTAAGAGGTCACTACACTCACAAAATATGTTTAAAACACTTATTTTATTAACTTTTACTACCTAAATACTAAATACCAAAAACACAATATTAAATAATAAAATTGCTAGAAAACAAGCTCCTTAAGTGCGAAAATAGATTGAAATTACTACTACATTTGACGACAAGCCAAACAACCCGTTTTTAGTGGTATTAGAAATAGTGGTTTTAGGACCAAAATTCCAATGATTGAGTATGTAAATATTATTTATTTAATATTTACAAGTTTATTAGAGTGTTATATTAAAGTTTGGTCCAATAATTTTGATGTTTGATTGGTTAATTAAGGTACAAGGACTAAATAGTGAAAATCGTAAAAGTTATTTACTATTGAGTTTTCTTAGTTAAATGGTTTAAATAGTCAAAGTGGGGGGACTTATATGGTATTTGGACCATAATATTATAGTATGGACGATTAAGGCTTGATTTGTACTTATTTTGTACGTTAAAGTTATATTAAAATAATATATACGTTTATTAAACATTAAAAGATGGACACCGTCTTCCTCAATTAGTCTTCCTCTAAATAGAAAAGCATAAAATCACCATTTTGGAAGCTCTAAATTTGGTTGCACTTGTGTCCTTGCATGTAAGTCCATTCTAAGCCTATTTTTAGTAATTTTATGTTTTTGAGATCGTTATAGCTTAATCTAATTAACCTATACCTTTATTTGTGAAACACTTAAAAGTTTTAAAAGTTGTCATTGATGAAATTGGAAGTTTTTGATGTTTAATGGCTTGCTTGAAAGCTTAGATGTAATTAAAGATTAATTTGTAAAAGAAATTTTGTTAGTTTTAAGTATAAGGACTAAATTATGAACATGTTAAAAATAATGTGAAATTTCTATAAATTATGCTTATAGGAGGTTATAGAAGGATATAATTGAAACTGAAATGAAAATTGAAGCTTAAATGTGAAAGTTATACTTGTTTCGATTTTAGGGGCTAAATTGAATAAAATGAAAAATTTTAGAAAATTATGAAAAATGAATAAAAGATGCTTTATACATGAAATGAGATGATTTAAGTGATATGAGATGATAATGTGAAATGTATTATCTTATAGATATGGATTCGAAACAACTGGTAGATAAACGAGGAAAATAGAAACTTGCGGAATAGTCCCTAACTTTGTACTTAGTGCCGAATTCACCTAGTAAGTTCATATGGTAAAAAAAATATGTGAATCAATGTAATGTTTATGGTTGAATTTTTCATTTATAATGTTTGAATGTACTTTTAAAGTGTTTGCATATTTGTACGAATGGTGAAAAATGGACAGAATTGTAAAGTATAATCCTAATATGTTAATAGAGCTTGGATGAACATAAGATAGGGTATGATTGACACGCCAATAGGTTTGATCACACACTAGTACGGGATACGTGTAAAAGATGTTGTGGAATAAAATATTTGACGGGGATATCACTGTTTATGCTGAAATATTGCATTTGTTGCGGATTACCGAGCTTTGTCTTTATAGAGACCTTGGTGTGGTATAGTTATCGCTCTATTGAGCTATTTGGTGTGGTGGAGGGATAATTCATTATATGATATGATATTTCTACCTATAGGCTTTGTACTATGGTGCCTTGGTGTGGTGTAGTTACCCGTTTATCTAAATCTCATATTTTAGTTCATCGGGCTAAATATTTAAAATAAAATGTTTCGATTGCTTCCATGAGATATATGGAAATGGATATATTTATAATGCATGGGAAATGAATATGTTTATATGGCTAATGAAACATTATATGATTAAACAGAACAAACGATGTGTATATGTTTAACAATTACTTAGAATTGATATTGAAATAAATGGATAGTTAATAGCTTATATGTACGAAATGCTCACCTTGTAAATGTGACATGTTGTGATAGGGATATAAATAAAGTAGTTAAATTTAGTGTATATTAATATGAATTAAGGTAAGTTATTGTTTTTAATTCTATAAACTTACAAAGCATGTCAATGCTTACCCCATTTCATTTTTCCTGTCTTCTGTAGTTGAATTTTTGGCGGAACATGGCTATCGGATCACTTCCAAGGCTCACACTATCTAGCATTTCATTTGGTAGACTTCTAATTCATTTTGATCCGATTATAAGTGACATGTAATAGGTGTAAATGTTTATATATGTGTTTGAAGTTAAAACTTATGGATTTGTTCATTTTGAGATGTGTAGTGTAATTAGCAAAAGTAAAGTTTATGATGTTGTTTAAATTGCATTTGGTATGTTGTATATATATTTTGAATGTGTTTTAGTAGTTGGAAATGATAATGATAGAGTGTGTGTAAGCATTGAGGTTGTGGTATGCGTAGTTGTTAATGGATTGAAATAGTTTGGTTGTATTGTGGTGCCAATTGTGGCATATTGGTTAGTTACATTTTAGGTTGGAATATGTATGTTTTGAATTGGAATTGCTAAGTTTTGACTAAGGTTAAAAGTAGAGAAGATTTCTTGGTTTGTTTTGTTTAGGAAATTGTCCTTTTCATGTAAAACAACTTGAGTTGTTTTGTAGTTGGTTAAATGGATGCATTGATATATGTTGAAGTTGATTTTGTGCAGGTTTAAATGGCCAATATTGTACCATTTGAGTATGGCTTGGCACGAATTAGGTATCAAAGGGCCAAATTTTACCAAAAAATAGGGTTCTTGTTTCGACGTGAATTTTCCCTCGTTGCAACGTCGAATGATAGTTTGTGACGTCCTGACGTCAAGTGGTGAGACGTCGTGACGTGACTCATTGTCCAACGTCATCACAATGTGAAGAAGGGCTCGTCACATCGTGAAGTCCAACTTTTCAAAACATTACAAGTTGGTCCTAATTCATGCTCGGGTCATCTATAGAGCTTCTGTAAACTCGATTTAGTTTCGATTTCTATTTAAAATAGATCTTATGAATACAATTGAGTTACCAGTGAATGTTGCATGATTATTTTAATGTTTTAGATTCTGAATTACTGTAATAGCATCTCGTAGCTCAGGTTCGGCGACCGGATCAGGTATGAGGTTTACATTTAGTGGTATTAAAGCTACAATTTAGTCTATTTTAGGACTGAACATAGCGTGTATAGGTCTAGAAATTACATGCCACATATAACCTATGACAGTGTGATGCTTTTGATTCGATCTAACCCTTTTTCTTATAGATATAAAGATGTCGATGGAATCTAACCTTGTTGTCACTAATAAAGTCAAAAGTAATGTCTCGGCTGCCAAGCAAGGGGCAAGTCATAGCTTGCCAGTTCCGTAGATGTCTGAGAATGAGGTGAAAAATGCCTTTTTCAGCGTAACAGGTCAATGGTTCAATGAATTTTTGTGAGTCAATCCTATGGCTCCACAACCTCCACCCCCTACTGTGCCTTCCTTAACACCCTTTGGTCCTTAAATTTCGAACCCTATACATGTGCACAAACCCCTTATCGATAAAATTTGGAAATATGGGGCGGAAGAGTTTAGAGGCAAGACAGATGATGATCTAACTACAGCTAAATTCTGGTTAGAAAATACTCAAAGGGCATTTGATAAAATGGCATCTTTGCCAGACGACTATTTGAGGTGTGCTATATCTTTGTTGAAAGTTGAAAGGTAAGGTGTAGCAGTGGTGGCATACATTGATAGCTATCGTACTGAAAGCTAGGGTAAGTGGGAATTTTTTTCGAGTTGAGTTTCAAAAGAAATATGTTAGTAAACGACACCTGAACAAGAAAAAGAAAGAGTTTTTTTGAGTTGAACAAGGAAAGAAGTTTGTACCAAAATATGAGCGGGAATTTATTCAGCTCAGTAAATATGCTCGTGTGATAGTTTTGACTGAAGAAGAGATGTGTGTTCGTTTTGAAGACGAACTAAATGATGAAATTAAAATGTTAGTAGGGGTAATGGAAATACGAGAACTAGTAATTTTTTCTAATCGAGCTCAGAAAATGTGTAGCACCCTAAAATTTCTAATTTCGTTATTGTGAAAATATGACACAAATATCTGTCAGCTTTAGTGGTTATGTG
>CM025146.1:9453371-9472318 GCA_013467495.1 Gossypium gossypioides
TCAAAAATAAAAATATTTTTTTTGTCGAAATTAGGGTGTTCACCGCCAGGAGTTGTGACTAAACCTCTTGCTGCAAATGCTCTTCAAAGAGGTAAACTGGCCAAACAACACCCAAAAATACCAGTATTTTTGTAAATATGAAACAGAAACTATACAAATACAAAAAAAAAATTATCGTGATGTCACTTGACACATTGGCGACAATGGTGTTATTTTATTTTATTTTTAAAAAAGGGCCTGACAGGGCCAAAAAAAAAGAGTTGAAATAGAAAAAAATTGGTGAAAAGAAAAAGTTGTTGTACATAGGGTAGGGAGCCATGACTGATAGGTCACATCGATGATAGGCGTCAAACCTTTGGGCCATACGATTTTTTGAGTTACATCAGTACACCCCAATGTTCGTCAATAGATGATGAGAATGCAAGTTTGGGTGAGGAGAACATTGAGCTCCCGATTGACCATCGCGAACAACCTAGACGTCAATGAAAGGCACCACAATGTTTCATCCCACGGACAACTCCATCCAACCATCGATTTTGATACATGTAAATTGTGAAGTAAGTTTAACTTTATTTGTAATTATTTACAAAGTGTTTTTTTTCCTTATTTTAAAGTTATTTTTGTAATTATTTGAATTAAAAATTGTTTGAATTAATGCTAAATCTTACTTACTTACCATATATTTTAAATTAATTTATGAGAACAAATATTTTTCTTATCATGATTTTAAGTTCTTATTGTAAATGAATTTAATGCATATTGTTTCAATTTTGTAAAAAAATTAATTCATATACATTTGAACATCGGATACATAAATTTATGTTTGCCTCGATTGCGACGATTGGAAGTTTCAATGCGAGCAATTATTTCAACTGTGACCAACTATTCTACATAGACCACAACATTTGGGTTCAACTTTCTCCCTCAAGCCCATGATATTTCGAATCCTGGTGGCCTGCAGGCGACCTTTAGGTCCCTTACGTAGCCCTAGGTTTGGGAGCAAATTGAATGCAGGTGGAGGCACTTCCCATGTTGAGACATCCTTGAAAGTGGGAAACTTGTTTTCCCAAATACCTTACGTGCGTTCCAGTGTGTACACCTAATCAATATATTGGTCACAATCGACATTGGCCCATGCATATGTTTCAACGACGTGTGAACATGGGTATCGAAGAGTCTTTAACCTCTTGCAATCGCATCGCCTATTTTGGAGATCAACTCCATATGACCTAGCCGGGATACCCACTCAACGACCAATAGACTTCATCATCTGGAAAGTTTCCAAGTGCTAGGAATATAGTTTTACATTCATTGACCTCGCTCTTCGTACGTTGACCGCCAATGCCTTTCTAACCTCCTCGTAGTGAACTTGTCCCGCCGCTAACTAAATTGCTTGTTGTTACCCCATTTTGGGATCAAGGTTTCCAGCATATAGAATGTAGCTGAGAAAACAACTAAAATGGGCAGATGTCATGTATGCTTCAAGACGACATTAACAGACTCTAAAAAGTTGGTGGTCATATGACCATATAGCAGGACCCGTATCGAAACATTGAGCCCATTGGTACAACTCCATGATATTGAACTAGTTGTGTAAATCATGGTTCGTTTCAGTCTGAAGCCTCACCATCCTCTGTTTGAAACGGTGTTGTTATAGCCCGTACCCTACGCACGTAGGTCCATAATACATGTTATCATTTATTTGAGTTTCTAAATGTATTCAAAAGATGAAAAAAGTATGATTGTTGAATTACTCTTGTTAATGACTTGTTTATGTCAATCTGCATTCTTGAAGTCATTGTGAAAGTTAACTATAATGTGGCGGATGTAGTACGCAGATCTCCAAGGATCACCAAAATGTCAAATCACCGTAATTATCCCTTTCGATTGATCGAAAATTATGAAAATGTTTTCATTTCTAACAACATGCCTCCGCAAGTTCATCAAGAAAAATTGACGTGATTCCATGTTCTCAGCCTCCACAATGGCAAAGGCTATATTGGTAGTACCTTTTGGTTACCGCCTTGTGTAACCGCAATAAGGAGGACCTTTAACACCCGATTTCAAATTAACCCAGAAACTTAAAATAATTGGAGGACTAAATTGAAAGAGATTGAAAGTTTGCAGCCTCTATTGAAAGAAACATGAAAGCTAGAAACATAATTGGACATGATTAAGATCTAATTCTAGTTTGCTTAAAATGGAACCAATCCATTCCATTGTGGGAGACATAATGATTAAGAATGCACGGTTCTTATAAGGTTGGTAATAGTGTGGAAAGAGCTATAAATAGCTGGGAGATGGCTCCTAGGGATGATTTTCTTTCCGATTTTGTTTTATTTTCTCTTTTATTCGTCTTCTTCGGTAGCTTGAAGAAGATATAGTCATTGAAGGTTCTGCATAAAATATAAGGGAAACTACCAAGCAGGTAAGGTTCTTAACCCTTCTGTATACATAAAAGTTAAGAAATGAGATTATGGATCTTCAAAATTATTTTAAAGGTTTTGTATGTTAGGAAAGTTTAAACTTTTAAGATGAAGTGCAAGTTTAACTAGTAGGTTTTTGGTTGAAATGCTTAGCTACTAGGAGAATGGAAACTCTGGCGTTCGAATAAGCTAAGTTGTGGAAACGATGAGGTTTCAGGTGAGTTATAGACTTCAAAACTGTTGTTATGGTTTATGCTGTTTAAGTATGTCATGTTTGCATAAACATGAAATATGATGATATGTGCATTCATAGCATGTTTGTGGGAAAAATTGTTAAGGGTATAGGTGAAGATTAGGATAAGAAATGGGGAGTGAACCTATTAAATACTGCCTCGTGCAAAACTCTGGGCCTTGCAAAGGGAACATTGTGGTGTTCGAGCATCAAGGTTAAGTGGTGTCAAGGAGGTAATAAGAATAGAATTCAGGAAATGAAATCATTGAAAGATATTTATCGCGACGAAAATATGAACTAGTCTTTCGGGGCAACACTATGACAATGATATATGATGTAAGACCATATATGAAAGATGTTGTGGTATTCTGGTATGAGGTACGTAGCATAAGACCATGGATAAAACCTGCCATAATAGTATGATACAATGTAAAAGGTATATAGTGTAAGAGTATTGATGAAAGATGTCATGGTGGCATGATACACGGTACAAGGTATAAGGTATACGGTGTAAGACCATAGATGAAAGATGCCATGACAGCTAGGTATGATGAGTAAGATAATGGATGAAAAACTCCATGGCATCATGAGGTACTATGCCAGGATGGCGAAGAGGTATAAGACCACGGATGAAAAAACTCCATGGTATCCACAAAGAATGTCCACTAGGACAATAAACATCGAACAAATAAAGTCTATCAAGATAGTAAACACGAGGTAAGTCTGCCAGGATAGTAAATACTAGGTAAGTCCGTCGGGACGTAAGAAATGAGGTAACAATGGTATAAGGCTATAGCTTGCTATGGAAACCCATAGAGTCTGCTAGGACCATAAGAGTGAGGCATACTGCCAATACGCCACGCAAGAGAAACCACACAAGTGGAAGAAGAGTTAAAATAAAACATAAGTATGGCAAGTGAATCATAAACAATATGCTAGATATTGATGAATGCGATAAGGATAGTTGTGATAGTCAACAAGGCATAAGTAAGGGCCCGACATGAATTAGAAGAAGATAGGTCGTGTGAGAGCTGTCATAACTATGGAAAAGTATTCGAAGATCGCAAGCAAGGATCCGTAATGAAGAGCCACCAGAGGTAGCTCTAAGGAGTTGTACGCGAGAGGTAATCTCATGGAAGGGATTGAAGTTTCAATTTTAAGATAATGATTTTATCATAGGGATAGAATGTCTGTCAAGACTATACCTCTTTGAAGATAGTCCTTTATAGAAACATGCCAAGAAGCTAGCTCTGAAGGGAAAAATCATGTAAGTGGGGAGGCAGATTGGTATAGTTTGATGAGCGATGGCCTACTAGGAAGATAAGTCAATTGTTCATTATGTGGTACAGGTGAGGTCCCAGGTTAATCTTGTGCACAAGGCAGATTACTGGAAGTATTCCCATCACTGTTACCAATAGAAAGGAGCGAAAATGGGTTTGTTAGAGTGGTGAGGTTTGCTGAAGGTCAGAACAATATAAAAATGTCAATGAGTTCTTCAGAAATATGGTATGTAAAAAGGGAGTCCGCCAAGGATTAGTTCGACCAAGGGAAGTCTACCAAGAAAAGGGATGACCTAAGGATCTTTGTACAGAAAGTCAAGATAGTTACTATAGAGGCCATCGAACACCCTAATTGTAGGGTGTATTAAAGGAATAAAAGACAAGAAATATTGATAGGTCTCACTAATATTGCTAGGTATCTAGCGTACAGTTAAGCAGAGATTCCAGCTAGAGAAAAGTCTTATAGTGTGCCGAGTAGCTTAGAGGAATGGATGGAGTTCACCACCTTTATGAAGAATATCGCCTTGAGCAAGCAGAGAATTAATTTAAGCTACTTTATTTTACATTTGTTACCCTCGTGCAATAGGGTATATTTATGTGTGACCTAGTGAAAGAACTCACTAAGTTTATTTGAACTTACAGTAGTGTGGTTGATGTTCGTAGGATTTGCGAGGTTGATCGAGGACTCAGAGGAAGGACCAAGCCATATGTAATGATGAGATCGGGGTCTATAGGCAGTTCAAGTCATGCACATAGGAAAGGGGTACTATTGGAGGATGTGCCTTAAGATCAATAACAATGAAGCCAGATAACATCTTTAGAATCTGGGTTTTTTTTTGGACAGATGGTCCTTAGCAAAATTTTAAAATTTATTTTGTAAACCAATAATCTGATTAGAAACAAAAAAATTGAGGATCTAAACATTCAGTTGCTTAAGGCCTTAGTTGTAAGAATTATTATTTTTTAATTTCATTATTATATAGTTTTTGTTTTTAGACTGTTTATTGACGATTAAGTTAGCAAATTAAGTTTAGATCTGTTTGTGACGCTCCATACCCAGATCCAGTGGACGGGTAGAGTTAGGTTGTTACAATTTGAGCGGTATGAAATCATAGGTTTAGTCGATTCTCTAACCTAGAAGATTGGATAGAAGAACCCTTTCTGCATGGAGATCAAACTAGTTAAGTCTTTCGAGTCTTCAGTATCAATATGAGAACATGTGCGGTATGTAGATGCATGCACCTACATTAGTGAACAAAGATGCAAGTACCAGTAATTGAATATGGAAAATATATGTAGAAAGTATATGTGATATAATGTGGTAATAGAAATTCCAGGAAATAAATGTTGAAAAGTGTAACAACCCATTTTAGTGATATTGGAAACAATGGTTTTTGGACTACAATTCTGACAAGTAATTTATTATTTTATTATTTAGTTAAGGTCTATGGTATTATATTAAGGACGTATTAAAATTTCGTTAAGAAATATCGACGTTTAAATCGTTAATTAAGTGAAAAGGACTAAATCGTAAAAAGTGTAAAAGTTGAGTTCTATTAGTTAAAAAGGTCCAATAGCTATGAAATCTTATACTGAGGGACTTGAATTTTAATTATACCATTTTTATGAATTAGTGGATAATTATAGATATGGTTTTGATAAAATTATGATGAATTTTAAAGGTTAAAATGGTAAATGGGTAAATAAAGCTAAATAACTAAAGAAAAAGTGTTCATCTTCTTCATTTTTACACTACACCACCGAAAATCACCATTGAAGGGTAAGGTTAGGTTCGACCAAGCTTCTTTTGGAAAAAATTTTATGTTTTTTATGTTTTTTGAGTTCGTTTTTTGAGTTCGTTTTAGCTCAATCTAGCTAGCCTAGGGATTAATTTGGAAAAATTTTAAAGGTTGAGGGTTATACCATGAATGTATTTGAATGATTTTGATGATAATTGATCGATTATGAGCCTTTGTTGAAAAATAAATAAGTTTTGTTAAGTGATTTTTGATGAATTTTGGAAATAGGGACCAACTTGTTAAAGATATAAATTCTAGGGTTTTATTGTGAAATGGTGGTAAATGAGTTTTTTCAAGGTCCCTTGTATTTTTTTATTAACATGGATTTAGATTAAAATGGTAAGACTTTAAGTTATAAGCTTAAGGACTAAAACGTGAAAAGTTAAAATGTAGGGGCAAATTGGTAATTTTGCACATATGTGCCCCTGGTTGTACTTCGGTACCCTGATTGCACATACGTACCCCTGCTTGTACTTCGGTACCCTTGATTTCACATATGTGTGCCTGTTTGTACTTTAGTACCTTTGTTTGCACATACGTACCACTGTTTGTACTTTGGTACCCCTGATTGCACTTACGTGCACTTGATTGTACTTTGGTACCCCTGAATGCACTTACATGCCCCTGTTTATTCTTTTCTAACTCTGAATCAAATAAAATGTTAATTGCATCTAATTATGTTTAGATTAAATGTTATACTATGTCCTTACTAAGTTGTGAAAGCTTATCGGTTCTTGTGGATTGTTTTGTAGATAATCGCTGCTGACATTTCGGAAGGATCAATCAACTGGCTCACACTATCCATCTATGTTTGTAGTTTTTTTTATCTCTTAGGGTAGTGGCATGTATATATAGATGAATATGTAGTTCAATTGTATAGGATGTTATGTAATAGTGATTTGGAAGTTTATGTTGAATAGGTAATTGCAATGTCTTACCAAAGTATGTCATTTTGGTCACTTATAAGTGCATGTATATAAGGTTGTTTTGGTATGTTTGAAATAGCTTGATAATGGTCATTTGTGGTGTGTTTTGGAACTTATTTGAACTAGGTCTTTATGAACGAAATGAGGTAGGGTTAACTTGATTTGGTAAATGATGTTTGATGCAATTGTGGTGCCTTTGAATGGCGCATTGGTTAGGTAATATTATACTATTGTAATGGCATGTTTATGTATTTTTGAAAAATATTTGAACCCCTTGAATGTTTTCCTATATATTTTAAGCTATTAGGTATGAAATGAACTTGTAATGGTTTGATTTTAGGTACATTTTGGGTTCACATAGCTTAGGACACAATCGTGTGACATAGCCGTGTGAAGCACATGGCCTGACGACATGGCCGTGTGTCATCGGAGAGTTTCCTAGTTACAAGTCAGCAAATTACACGGCTTAGAACGCGGCTTGGCACATGGGCGTGTGGGGCTACTCAGAGAGTTATATGGCCTGGCACATGGGAGTGTGACATGGCTGTGTGACCCTACTCAATGAGTTACACAGATGAGGACACAGGCTAGGACAAGGCCGTGTGTCCCTTGTTCGAAAGTTACATGGCCTAGGGCTATGTCACACGGCCTGGCCACACTTGTGACCCCTATTTCCAATTTTTGCTTCTTTTTCCCTATCCATGTTGTTTCAAATTAGTCCTAACTGTCTTTAAACTATTTTTAGACCCTCGAGGGCTCAATTTAGGGGCAAAATGTAAGTGATTGAATGGTGTATGATACATTTAAGTTATTGAATGTTATAATGTTTAAATGTTTCTGATTGTACGGTAATGCTCTATAAACCTAATTGGATAATGGAGATGGGTTAGGGGTGTTACATTTAGGAGTATCAGAGCTACAGTTTAGTCGGTTCTAGGACTAACATAGTGGAGTAAAGTTTAGTATATACATGCCACATATACCCTGTGATAGTGTGATGCCTTCGATCCGCTCTAATATTGTGTTTTCTTATAGATTCAAGATGTCAGCTGATCGAATTGAGCTGTAGTTAATGAAGCTGAAAGTAATGTTCAAGCTTCGAACCCTAAAGCAAGTAACAGTGCATCGATTCCACAGTCCTTTGGTGATGAAATGAAAAATGTGTTTCTCAGAATGATGAACCAGTGGTTTAATGAATTCAAGAAAGCAAATCTTGCAACTCCGCCACCTCTACCCCCTACTGATGTTCAAGCTTTGAACCCTGAAGCAAGTAACAGTGCGTCGATTCCACAGTCCTTTGGTGATGAAATGAAAAATGTGTTTCTCAGAATGATGAACCAGTGGTTCAATGAATTCAAGCAAGCAAATCTTACAACTTTACCGCCTTCACCCCCTACTGTGCGTCCTCTGGCACCCCTAGGTCCTTAAAAACTGTTACTAGGGTATCTATAGATAAAAATTGGAAATATGGAGCGGAAGAATTCAAAGGCAATGAGGAAGGTGATCCTGCAAAAGTCGAGTACTGGTTAATGAATACAAAGAGAGTTTTCACGGAATTAATGTGCACTGTTGAAGATTGTTTGAGATGTGCTGTGTCGTTACTAAAAGATGAAGCGTATTTATGGTGGGACACTTTGAGCATGATGACATCAAATGATCATATTAGTTGGGGTTTCTTTCAAACTAAATTCAAGAAGAAGTATGTTAGCCGACTGTTTATTTATAGGAAAAAGAGAGAATTTCTTGAGTTAAAATAAGGAAATCGGACTAGAGCTAAGTATGAACGGGAATTTATGCAAAGTAAGCATGCCCGTAATATAGTATCAAATGAGGAGTAAATGTGTATTAGATTTGAGGACGGGTTGAATGATGATATCAGTATGTTTGTGGCAGCACTAAAGTTGCAGGAATTTGTAGAACTTTCAGAATGGACTCAAAAAGTTGAAGAAATTTGCAAAAGTAAACGACAGCTAGATTCGAAATTTTGAGATTTTAACAAAAGGGGGTCGTTTAAGCTTGCTCATACGTCTCCATTGAAGAAATTTAGACAAGAAGCAAGTCATTCAGAGTGCACTAGTAGAGAGAAATCGAGGCAAAGTAATTTCCAGTCTTTTAATTCTCCAGCGGCTAGTGTTGGAAGTGTAAGAAATGTTGAGAGAACCGTTCCTGTTTTTAAGGAATGCAACAAAAGATATTTTGGCAAGTGTCTATTAAATTTGAGAGCCCATTTTCGTTGCGGATCTACTGACAATTTCCTTTGTGATTATCCAAAAAGGCAGAATGATTTTGGCAATTAATCAAACAAGCCTAAAGCAACTTCACAGAGAGGTAGACGATCTGGAAATGCTAAAAACACTACTTTCAATTAGGGGAAGAATAGCGAGATGAATGAACGATCTGAAATGAGAACACCAGCTAGAGCCTATGCAATTAGAGCTCGTGAGGAAGCTATTGCCCTAAACGTTATGGCGGGTACTTTTCCTCTTTGGTATTAATGTATATGCATTGATTGATCTTGAATCAACTCACTCATATATATGCATTGCATTAGTAGACAAAAAATTACCTGTTGAGTTCACTGAATATACTGCCAAATTACGAATCCACTGGGTCAGTGTGTTTTATTTAATCAGATATGTTGATCGTGTCCACTGAAAATTAGGAGTTACAATTTCCCCACTAGTTTGATGTTGTTACCTTTTGATGATTTTGATATAATTCTGGGAATAGACTGGTTTTCTGAGCATGATGTAATAGTGAGTCGTCGAAGGAAGCAAGTTAGTTTGAAGCGTCCGAATGGTGAATTTATTTGTGTTAGGGTAGATGGGGTTGATTGTAATTCAAATGTAATTTTAGCATTGCCAGCTCAAAAATTGATTAGAAAGGGATGTGAAGCTTATTTAGCCTAGGTTCTTGATTCGAAAGTGGCTGAGTCAAAAATTGAGCAAATACCGATAGTTAAAAGAGTATGCTTATGTTTTTCCTGAAGAACTGCCCGGGTTGCCACCAACTCAAGAAGTAGAATTTGTGATCGAACTTGTGCCTAGAATAGCTCCAATTTCGATAACACCGTAGAGGATGACCCTTACAGAACTAAAAGAGTTAAAAGTGCAGTTGTAAGAGTTGTTAGATCACAGATTTATTCAACCGAGTGTGTCATGTTGGGGTGCTCCAATTTTGCTCGTGAAGAAGAAAAATGGGTCAATGAGACTATGTATAGATTATCGACAACTTAATAGAGCTACCATTAAGAATAAATACACGTTACCTCATATTGATGATTTGTTCAATTAGTTGAAAAAAGCTATAGTATTTTCAAAGACCAACTTGAGATTCATATATTATCAACTACGAGTTAAAGAGCAAGATGTATCGAAAACTACATTTAGAAATAGATATGGTCGCTATGAATTTTTGGTGATGTTATTTGGCTTGACTAATTCTCCTGCGGCATTCATGGACTTGATAAATCGGGTATTCTAGCCATATTTAGATCGGTTGTTGTTGTATTCATTGATGACATACTGATTTATTCACTAAATGTGTTGGATATGCCAAACATTTAAGTGTTGTAATGCAAGCTTTGCGTGAAAAACAACTGTATGCGAAATTCAATAAATCTTAATTTTGACTATGAGAAGTAGATTTCTTGGGACATGTTATATCTGTGGATGCAATCAGGGTTGATCCGAATAAAGAATCTACGATTGTTGATTGAAAAATTTTGAAGAACGTTTCTGAAGTCCAAAGTTTCTTAGGATTAGCCGGATACTATCAGTGATTCATTAAAAACTTCTCGATCATTGCTTCACCTATGACCAGGTTATTACAGAAAAACATTGAATTTGTTTGGTCTAATAAGTGGCAACAGAGTTTTGATTAACTGAAAAACATGTTAACAGAGGCTCCAATGTTAACTCAGCCTAAATTTGGAATGGCATATGTTGTTTACAGTGATGTGTCTCTCAATGGTTTAGGTTGCGTGTTAATGCAGTCAGGGAAAGTGGTAGCTTATGCTTTTCGACAGTTAAAGCCGTATGGAAAGAATTATCCTACTCATGATCTTGAGCTGGCTGTTATTGTCTTTGTTTTGAAGATATAGAGGCATTATTTATACAGTGAGAAATGTCACGTGTATACTGATCTCAAAAGCTTAAAATATTTAATGACCCAGAAAGGATTGAATCTGAGACTGTGACATTGATTAGAACTATTGAAAGATTATGATTTGGTTATTGATTACCATTCGGGAAAGGCTAATGTGGTTACGGATGCACTCAGTAGAAAGTCATCATCGTTTGCACTTCGAGTGTTGAATGTTCATTTGGCTTTGAATGCCGATGGTTTTGTATTAGCAGAATTGAAGACTAAACCCTTATATCTACATCGAATTCGAGAGATGCAAAATGACGATTCGAAGTTGTTAATGAAACAAAACTTGGTTCGGAACAAATTGACTATTGAATACAATATTACTGATGATGGTACATTATATTATCACAATAGAATTTGTGTTTCGAATAATTTAAAGTTAAAAAGTGACATTCTATCTGAAGCTCACAGTACATATTTCATTCATCCTGGTAGTACAAAGATGGATTGTGATTTGAAATAGATGTACTGGTGGTCGGGTATAAAATGTGAAATTTGTGAGTTCGTAGCCAAATGTTTGATTTGTCAGTAGGTAAAAGTAGAGCATCAGGTGCTGTCGGGATTATTACAGCCTGTTATGATTCTTGAATGGAAGTGGGAACGAGTCACGATGGATTTCGTATCTGGTTTGCCTATAACTCTAAAAAAGAAAGATTCGATCTAGGTGATTGTTGACAAATTGACAAATTTGGCTTATATTATTCTAGTCAGAACAGATTACTCACTCGGGAAGCTAGCGGAATTATATGTGTTAGAGGTTGTGAGATTGCACGGAGTTGCAACATCTATTATTTCTGATTGTGACCCGCGGTTTACATCGAGATTTTAGAGTAAACCTCATGAGGCTTTAGGCACTAAAATTAATTTTAGTACAGCATTTCATCCTTAGACGGACGAGTAATCAGAACGATTAATCCAGATTTTAGAAGACATGCTACGATGTTGTATTTTTGAGTTCGAGGGTAACTGGGAAAAATACCTACCGTTAGCTGAGTTCGCTTATAATAACAGTTATCAATCCAGTATTAAAATGGCACCGTTTGAATTTTATATGGAAGGAAATGTAAAATTCCATTGTATTGGTCTGAGTTGAGCAAATAAAAAATGGTAAGGATTGATTTGATTCGAGAAACTAAAGACAAAGTTCGAATTATCCAACATTGTTTGAAAGTTACATCTGATCGTTAGAAGTCGTATGTGGATTTAAAAAGAAAAGATATAGAATTTGTTGTTGGAGAACAGGTATTTTTAAGAGTATCTCCATGGACGAAAGTGCTACGATTCGACAAGAAAGGAAAGTTGAGTCTGAGATTTATCAGGCCGTATGAGATTACCGAAAGAATTGGTCAAGTAGCTTATAGATTAAATTTACCTCTTGAACTCGAGAAAATTCATAATGTGTTCCATGTTTCAATGCTAAGACGGTACAGATCTGATCCATCACACGTAATTCCTCATAGTGAAATTATATTATAGCCAGATTTAACGTATTTTGAAGAACCAGTAAAAATTTTGGCTTAGGAAGTCAAAAAACTTTGGAATAAACGAGTACCATCGGTGAAAGGCTTGTGGCATCAGCATGGTACTGAGGAGGCTACTTGGGAAATCGAAGAATCGATGAAATTACAATATCTGAATCTATTCTCAGGTAACAATTTCGAGGACGAAATTTCTTAAGGGGCAAGAGTTGTAACAACCCGTTTTTAGTGATATCAGAAATAGTGGTTTCAGGATAAAAATTCTCACGAGTAAATTATTTTTTTATTATTTAATTAAGGTCTATGATATTATGGTAAGGTCGTATTAAAATTTCGTTAAGAAATTTCAATGTTTAAATGGTTAATTAAGTGAAAAGGACTAAATCATAAAAAGTGTAAAAGTTGAGCTCTATTAGTTAAAAGGGTCCAATAGCTATGAAATCTTATACTAAGGTACTTGAATGGTAATTAGACCATTTTATGAATTAGTGGATAATTATGGATATGGTTTTGATGAAATTATGATAAATTTTAAAGGTTAAAATGGTAAATAGGTAAATAAAGCTAAAATAACTAAAGAAAAAGTGTTCATCTTCTTCATTTTTACACTACACCACTGAAAATCACCATTGAAGGATAAGGTTAGGTTCGACCAAGCTTCTTTTGGCGCATGTAAGTGATTTCAAGCCCTATTTTAATGATTTTTATATTTTGGAGTTTGTTTTAGCTTAATCTTGCTAGCCCGAGGATTAATTTGTAAAACTGTTAAAGTTTGAAGGTTATGCCATTAATAATTTTGAATGAGCTTGATGATAATTGTTAGATTATGAATCCTTGTTGAGAAATAAACAAGTTTTGTTAAGTGATTTTTGATGAATTTTGGAAATAGGGACTAACTTGTTAAAGATATAAATTCTAGGGTTTTATTGCGAAATGGTGGTAAATGTGAGTTGTTTCAAGGTCCCTTTGATTTTTTATTAACATGGATTTAGATTAAAATTGTTAGATTTTAAGTTATTAGCTTATGGACTAAAACGTGAAAAGTTAAAATGTTAGGGGAAAATTGGTAATTTTGCATAAATGTGAAATGTGGATTTACTTGAATACTAGAAGTATTTAATTGATCAAAATTATCCATTTAGATCAAGATAAGCCTTGTTCGGACTTATCTCAGGGAAAAGCTAAAGCTTCGGATTAGTTGATCTAACTTCTACGCCCCTAATTGTCGAGGTAAGTTCATAGTATTTCAATACGTAAATGAATTTCTATTTGTGTTCTTACATTAAGATTCATTAATTAATATGTGTATAGAAAATTATTGTATGATTGCACATATGTGCCCCTAATTATACTTCGGTACCCCTGATTGCACATACGTGCCCCTGATGGTACTTCGGTACCCCTGATTGCACATACGTTCCCCTGTTTGTACTTTGGTACCCCTGTTTACAAATAAGTGCCCCTATTTGTACGTCGGTACCCCTGATTGCACTTATGTGCCCCTGGTTATACTTCGATACCCCTGAATGCACTTACGTGCCCCTGTTGTACTCTGGTAACTCTGAATCAAATAGAATGTTAATTGCATGTAATTGTATTTAGATTAAATGTTATACTATGTCCTTACTAAGTTGTGTAAGCTTACCGATTTTTGTGGATTTTTTTGTAGATAATCGCTGCTGACATTTTGGAAGGATCAATCAGTTGACATTTTGTGGCATGTATATATAGATGAATATGTGGTTTAATTGTATAGGATTTTATGTAATAGTGATTTAGAAGTTTATGTTGAACTGGTAATTGCAATGTCTTACCAAAGTATGTCATTTTGGTCACTTATAAGTGCATGTATATAAGGTTGTTTTGGTATGTTTGAAATAGCTTGATAATGGTCATTTGTGGTGTGTTTTGGCACTTATTTGAACTAGGTCTTTATGCAAGAAATGAGGTAGGGTTAACTTGATTTGGTAAATGATGTTTGATGCAATTGTGGTGCCTTTGAATGGCACATTGGTTAGGTGATATTATATGATTGTAATGGCATGTTTATGTCTGTTTGAAAAGTATTTTAACCCCTTGAATGTGTGCCTATATAGTTTAAGTGATTAGGTATGAAATAGACTTGTAATGATTTGATTTTAGGTACATTTTGGGTTCACACGGGCGTGTGACATAGCCGTGTGAGGCATACGGCCTGGTGACAGGGTCATTTGTCATTGGAGAGTTTTTTAGTGTACAAGTCAATGAGTTACACGACCTAGCACATGGCCTGACACACGAGCATGTGGGGCTACTCAGAGAGTTACATGGCCTGGTACACCGGCGTGTGACCCTACTTAGTGAGTTACATGGGTGAGGACACTGGCTGGGACACGGTCCTGTGTCCCTTGTTCGAAAGTTACATGACCTAGGGCTATGTCACACGGCTGTGTGACCCCTGTTTCCAATTTTTGCTTCTTTTTCCCTAACTTTCTGTTTTGTTTGAAATTAGTCCCGAGTTGTCTTTAAACTATTTTTTGAGCCTCGGGGGCCAATTTAAGGGCAAAATGTAAGTGATTAAATGGTTTATGATACATTTAAGTTATTGAATGTTATAATGCTTAGATGTTTTTGATTGTACGGTAATGCTCTGTAACTCTAATCCGGCAACGAAGACGAGTTAAAGGTGTTACAAAAAGATACAAGAAAGTTACAAGTGAGGAAGTGTGAAGTAGATAAATGTAGAAATGGAAAAGTACATAGATTGAAAGTACAAATGATAGAGAAAGAAAATTTCAATAGATGAAAAGTATAAAATAAGTGTAGCGTTATTAGTCTCCAAGTAGGCAACTACATTGACGGTATCTTGCTTCTTGGCTAATCTCGAGGAAGAGGTGGAAGTGACCCTGCTTGATCCTTGAGTATGTGGAACCCAAGGATGAGGTTGGAAAAGTATGAGAGCGGACTGTACAATGGTAGGAAAATTTAGCCTAAAACTGGAAGTCTAGTGAGAAGACTTTTGTGCGAGGTTGAATTAAAACCCCAAAACGAGGAATATGGGTACCTCTCTATCCTGGCGGATGGATGTTGGGAGCCGCCAGACTAAAGGACCCTCTTAAGTCTAGCTAGTTTGGCTTCGCTTCAACCCTGAAGGGTAGCAAGGATCTTTTCACCCCATCGATACTGGAAGGAAGTCAATGGGGCTGCTGAAGCTGATAGATGAACCCTTGGCAGGAAAGACAAACGGAAGATAAGTGATGCTAATATAGACCCTCCCCGATGTTGCAGAATGAGTCTTTAAGAGTCGAGTCCAGGGGAGGATCTGGGAAGCTGATGAACAGAGCTTCCTCAAGCTTGATACAGGTGCTTACCACACCCAAAGTTGACTGAAGATAGAGATGTGGAATCTCCTATGATAAGACCACTCCTTCAAAGGGGAAGAAGGTAGTTATTAGCGTTCCTTATGTAACAACCTATACCTGACTTGAATTACTGGATCCAGATATTAGATGCTACAAAACTTAAACACTTATAAAAAAATTTATGACATGTGTAAAAACCATTCTAAAACACACTTATTATTTATTTATTTACTGTTCCTAAAATAAAAGATTAATAAAAGAGAATGTTTAATAATTACATCAAATTTTTAAAAACAACATATGACATTTGAACTTAAAACTTTGTTAAAGACAAACTTTTTCTTGGCGTAGAGTACTAAGCGCCATATTCATTTCCTCTATATGCATAATATCACAACTCGAACTGTCACCTTGGCGCATTCCTAACCTGGTCCCTCCTAGCATACCAACTCTTTTGGAACATTCCTGACTTGGTCTCTCTTGGCGCATTCCTGGCTTGGTCCTTCCTATCTTAGGAGCTTGCGTAAAACATATCTTTAAAACACAATTTAAAAACATGTTTTCAAAATAGAGTCTCAGAACTTGAAAACATGGATTCATTGAAAACTTACTTTTGGAACTTAGTTTAAAAAAAAATTTCTTGAAAACTATCATATTTCGTACACAAGATATAAAGCTTAGAAATTCATACTGGAAAACAATGAACATACTTATGACGAATCTCAAATCACTCACCGAAACAAAACTGAGAAAGTAAACAAGCTTTGTTGTGCTTTATCCTTGCTAGTGGATGGTCCGACTGGTTCACAATATAAACAAACACACATATTACTTAAAAATTGAGCATACATACATAATTCACACATGCAAACTAACCTAGCTTTCAGGACAATCACCTAACATGACAGAGACTTACCTTGGGTGCTACGAACTTGACTCAACACAAAGACTTGATGGCAGAATATTCAATGAGAGAATTCTCATGAATTAAGGGTCATATTTATAGGACTGAGTGTCCTGGAAATCTTAAAATACGCTACTTGTCTTAGGAAAGGTGTTACTTGCACATAAAGTATTCCTAGATACTCTATATCTTTATTTGCTAAGTCCAGTCTAACTCAATATTTGATTGACGAACCCCTAGTTCACAAGTTACCTGGCGAACCCTAGTTCGCCAAACACGCCAGCAAACACACTTGCAATGAATTTTACAAACTTACTGTGTATTTTGGTGTATACTATTACACTGAAACACTAGCAAACTCCTTGTTGATACTCTTTTGGCAAACTCCCACTTTGGCGAACTCCTCTTTTGGTGAACTCCCCAGTTCACTGAAACACAAACGAACCCTTACATGCAAGTCCAAAACTTCCAGGCCCGATTTCAGAATGTTACAACTCTCCCCCACTTAATACATTTCGTCCTCGAAATGTTTAGCTTCAAATAGTTGAGGATACTGTTGGTTCGTTACTTCTTTAGTTTCCTAAGTAGCTGTGTTGGTCTTGTGGTTTCGCCACAATATTTTGACAAAAGGGGTCCTTTTGTTTCGCAAGACTTTCACATCATGAGCCACAATCTTTATTGGTTCTTCCTCATAGGTCAAATCAAGTCGCACTTCAACTTCATCTATTTTTACTACATGAGATGGGTCTGTACGATACTTCTTTAGCATGGATGCATGAAACACGTCATGAATACGATCAAGTTTGTGGGGCAACTTGAGTCGATAAGCTAGTGGACTGATTCTTTCTACCACTTTGAAGGGACCAATAAAACTTGGGCTTAATTTTCCTTTACGCCCAAACCTTAGGAATTTTTTCCATGGTGATACTTTAAGAAACACATGCTTGCCCACTTGGCACTCAATATCTCGCCGTTTCATGTTACATCCCAAAAATCGAGTCAGTAGAAATTAAGTTAATGAACCAAAAGTGGTCATGACCAAATTTTTATTTAGATAATCTTTTGCTCATTTGATAATAAATAAATATCAATTATAGTGATTGACTAGTGGTGGAGTTGTCCTTGATGATCTGAGTTCGAATCCCTTCCTTCTCATTAATTTTGTTTTTGGTGCAAATTTGTTTTAAACCCTTAGCAAAGATCATCCCATGTTTTAATTATTTTCTTGTTAAAATGATCATAAGGAATAATGTGGTCAAGTGGTTGAGTGCTTAAATAAATCCCTAAAGGTCTTATGTTCAGTTCCCCACACTCTCAAATTATTATTTATTTTTTTTGAGAACTTTAGCTAGTGTGAGCACTCCTTGCCATCCAAGCTAGTTACCATGGATTGGGAAAGATTTTTTTGTTGTGTGTGAGTCAACCATCCTTCATTAAGCCTCATTTTCACTCCCATGATCCCATTTTTACTCCTTTTTTCCCTTTACATGCCTATTTTCTTCACCCTTATCTTGTACGTCATACATTGAACCTGGAAAAGGTGAATGACACTTTTTGTTGTCCATCTTTTATTTTCCTATTCCTTTATTCCACCCTTTTTTTTGCTCTTCCCTATTTTCTCCCTTTTTCTTTTGTTTTAGCCATCAACCACCATTTGTAATATCTTTCCTCCTCTCCTCCACTACTCCTTTACCTTGAACCACCATCGTCACCACCGGACCTCTACATTGTTGTCATTTTTCTCTTTTATTTTCTCCACCTCTGTCCGTAGCGCTGCCCTCTTTCACCTGTGATAACCATTGCACACTACCGCGCAACTTCTCCCTTTTTCTTATTTTCTTTTCTCCTCTCATTTCTCCTCTTTTAAGAGAGTGACCAAAACAATATTCTTTCCTTCTCCTCTGTCGAACCACCACCTCCACCGTCGTCCCCACCAACGGTGGAGATCCTTTCTCTTTTTCTTCTTCATTTCGAATGTTCATTATTTATTTTATATAGTCAAAAATTCTACAATAAATATTTTGTTTAATACCTAATTCTAAATTCTATTTTTCTTGGGCTTATTTTCAAATAATCCTCCTTTTAGATCATTCTTTCCCCTTCAATTCTTGATCGTTATGATCCATCAATCCTTCCGTTTCAACCAAGTTAGTGTAAGTGTAAGGGTTGTGCAACATCCCGATTTTGGGCCTAGTCAGAACAGTGGTTTCGGGACCACAAATCCTATGAAGAAAAATTTATTTTTCTTATATTTCTATGGTCTACGATTTCACGGAATGATTTTGTCAAAATTTCGTTCGAAAATTTCGATGTTTGGGCATTCAATTTAGTCAAAAGGTTTAAATTGTAAAAAGTACAAAAGTTGAGTTCTACATGTTAGAGGTGTCCAATTGTTATGAAAATTTAAAT
>CM025146.1:9472418-9482759 GCA_013467495.1 Gossypium gossypioides
GGCTAAACCAAAAATTCTGAAAATTTTATGGTAAGAAGATATATGAGTCTAGTTTCAGGGAAAATTTACAGATTTAGATTTCAAGTTCCGTAGCTTGAGTTATAAATGATTTAGTGACTGCTGCACGAGTGGACAGTTTTATTGTAAATAGTGAAATTAATTTCAAAAGCAAATTTTCATGTCTCAAACTAGTTAGACAAGTAAAGTAATGCCTCGAGCTCGACTCCGGCAACGGTCTCGGGTAAGGGGTGTTACATTGAGTAGAAATTTCCCTACTTTTCTCTTGACTGAATTTGTTTTCTAAGAAGGTCATAGTGAATTATTTCTCGTGTATTAACTTCTCGTACGTCATATTTATTGAAGGACCAATCGACACCAATCTAAGAAACCATTAATGTTGGGATCGAAATCACTAATCCGAGTGATTATTTTTTAAGGGTAAGTGATAATGGAAAATTCGACACCACTATTGTATCAACCTTATTGACGATTGTTATTAATGTAAGATCACTATTGTTGATTCAATAGGTAATCTAATTGTTAGATCCACGTGTGGGCATTCTTAGATATTTGTTGCACATCGGATCTATGATCAGGTGTGGGTTTTAATACTAAACTAAATTAAATATTTTTTTTATATTGATAAAATGTTGTTATTTAAATAATTTTATTGATAAGGATACTTTATGTATCCATAAAGAGAGATAAACCATCGATATGGATTTTGTCAAGTAAGTATTTCCCCAAACCGTATGTTGTGAAAAGCATGTTGTCTGATATTGATGCTTATCATTGATTTGAAAAATATGTACATCTCATTCTCCTGTTACGTGATTATATGATATACGTAATGTTTGCTTGAAAATAAATTGTGAAATTTTGGTACAATGTATACATATGAGATTTGCATGTTAAACATATGCCTATATGATTTGAATGATTTTGGCCATATCACATGCATGGGGTGAGATATCTGAAAGGTGGAAGTATGTGGCATTTTATCTGCATTAATGTGACATTATTCACAATTTTGATTAGTGGCTGTATATATTGTAACACCCTAACCCTCTTGGTTATCAAAATAGGGTTATGGAGTGTTACTGAGCAAGATAGGATATTCACTTCATTTTAGAACAATTAAACTTATAATTAGTAAACATATAAAAAAACAAAACCAATTCATGGTATAAATACACTTATTATCCTTAAATCGGAGTTACGGGGCCCTAAAAATAGTTTAGATACAATCTGGGGTCAAATTAAAACAAGACAGAAAATTTCAGAAAAACTTGAAAATTTGTAAAATAGGGGTCACAAGACCGTGTGGATAGGCTGTGCGACATAGCCCAGACCGTGTGGACAAATCAAAATCAAGACACATTGGCTGGCTGTGTTACAGCCCGTGTGGCCGCTCGTGTGAGTATTCGAAATAGGGCCACACGGCTATGTCGCAGGTCGTGTGCCAGACCGTGTGTGTGTTTGAAGTTGGGTTACATGTCTGTGTGCTAGCCCTTGTGACAAACTATTTTGGCTCACATGGTCGTGTCACAGGCTGTGTGCTAAGCCGTGTGGATACTATACCTAAAATCAATAATTATGCACGACCGTGCGTAGTGACCTTGTGTGGCACACGGTTTTATGATAGCTCGTGTCCCAGGCTGTTTGCATCAATTCAAGCAATTTCATACACCATTCGTTGCACTATAAGACATGTCATATCTAGATCAATTCCTAGGTTTAAAAACACATTCACATAATCCAATATATGCCGAAATTTCATTCATCTCATGCTTATCCAATATGTCATTCAAAGGCACCACAATTAAAGCTCAATCATTCAACTATCCTAGATAAGAAAGAAGATCACATTAACTTTCCATTCATGCACAAACCATCAACCAAACTGGCCAAACATAAACACACCCACAATTTAACCATACAAAAACATTAACATCTAGTTTTGGCTATTAAGAATCAACCAACCAAAAACACTATAAACATGTACATTCAAAACCAAGAATAACACTAGGAACACCCTTATAACCTAACATTTCATATTTACAAAAAAACACCAATATACATGCCACATTCCAAAACGAAATACAAAGTTGCCAAAGTGGCTGGATAGTGTGAGCTTTCTGCCGATCCGTCCGGTCAATCCGCAACTTTGAAAACTACAAAAGAACATAAATGAAACAAGTAAGCTTAAGAAGCTTAGTAAGCTCATAGTTTAAACATTAAAATAACTTACCTTGTTCGATATAAATATACCAAGAGATAATTTACAATTTCTAATATCCAAATCACATGCACAAATTACATTAGTTTTTGTTTTCATATTATAACATACCATCATAATCCTCATCTCAAATAACTTATCAACTTCACAATCAACATTTCATTAATATAAAAATGTATTCATATATAACAAGTAATTCATTGAACATTTAATCACATAAGTAACTTGTAAATTCCATTAACATTTAGCCCGATGAACTAAGTAACTAGACTCGGATACTCGGGTATCTACACCATACCAAAGGCATCATAGATGCATAACAGAGGCATCAAAGTGCAAACGGAGGCACAAATGTGCAAGAAAAGGCACTGTAGTACGAACAGAGGCACCGAAGTGCAGACAGAGGCATTGAAGTGCAAATCTCGTACAAGCGCGTATATTAACCCTATTGGCATGCCAAACGTATCCTACGTGACTACTAAGTTCAACCAGACAGTTAACATAATTTCATTACATTTACATCTATTCAAAGTCACTTCGTCATTTCCGTACTCATACTGTAGTTCTATTATAACTATATCCATAATGTAAAATCACTAGAAATATTAACATCATTTACACATTTCCAAACGTAATTAATTGCACATTCTAATATTTATACATAACTATTGAAGTTTCACATATTTACCTACTATTAAATAGAAAACAATAAATAATCACAAGCAACTTACTTTTACATATTGAAATACTATGAACTTACCTACAAATCACTTTCGGCTTAAACACAGGGACTACTATGCAATTTTCCCCTTTTCGTGATTATTGTCTTTTTTTATTTAAGTCTTGATCTATATAATAATTAAATGTAATTTATTAAATTCACATACATTACAATACAATTCAATGCATATGACCCTTAACTTTTCATTAGTTATACATTTTCCCTAAACCTTTACATTTTTCACAATTTAGTCCTTGAACTTAAAATCTCCAAAATTTAGCAAAATTTGCCAATTACCCATACTAGTCGAATTTTCACCCTTCCATCTACAACCCACATTTATTCTAAGTTCTCAAAATTTCACTATCAATTCTAACGTTTAATCAATTCAATCCTTTAATAAAAAAACTAACAAAAACCACTTTATAAATTATTCATAATCAACATTTAAAAATTCCATTTCATCATTTATCATCCAAAATAAAAAGAGTTCATCAATGGTAACATCTAAAATTTTTGACAATTTCAAAAATGGAGGTACAGGTTGGCTAGACCTAGTTATAATGATCTCAAAAACACTAAAATCATAAAAAACGGTTAAAATTTACCTATCATGCAAGAAGATTTAGCTTTGGCCGAAAGCTTTCTTGTAAAACCATAGAGGGTTTGATTCTAAGGTGTAATAGGATGAAGATGATAATTGTATCATTTTTTCTTTATTTAATTTATGTTAATTTACTAATTTACTAAACTGACCTTTATTATAAGCTTTCATTTCCTTTAATCTATTATCCCAAACCGTCCATGCAATTTATAATTGGTATAATTACACTATAAAATCTCCCACTTAACTAAGTGCTTCAATTAATTATGAAATACAATGATATTTAAACCTTTACACCTGTTATAATTTAGTCATTTTTCTTAAATTAGTTAGATAAATAATAAAATTTCTTCACCAAAATTTAATACGACTCTAATGTAATTCCATAAATATAAATGAAATAGTAAAACACGTCCTCACATATGGAAATTGTGGTCCCGAAACCACTATTTTTGAAACCATTGAAAAACGGGATATTACATATCTACGATTTTGGTGGCTTGTCCATGATTTTTATTATGTGGCAGTTTATCTGCATTACTGTGACATTGTTCACAAATTGATGTGTTATCAGATGGACGAGTTTTAGGGAACTCAATTTTGGTGTGTAGCGGAGATGGGTAGGACCATTTTCATAAAATCTGCATCATTTTACGAAATGTGCATTAACATGATCATGCATAGTATAAGTGTGAAATATTGAGTTATATGAATTTGATATGATTACTACGATTTTATAATGTATATGTTTATATGTATGTGATTGTATTTATGTTAATCTCACACTGAGCTTTATAGATCACCCTTTTTAGTTTTCTAATTTTACAAATAACTTCGAGGTTAGGATTCGATGACGGCATTTGGAGGAGTTTATCAGAAGTCCTTTTAAATTAAAGTAATTAAATTTTATTTTGATATTTTGGGTTTGTAATAAGTTTAGGTATGGGTTGTGGCATGAGACTTTATTTTGGGGATTTTTCATTCTAATTTGCATAAATTGCTTGGATGATATTAAGTTTTAAAAACTGCATAAAATTAGTATTTGATAAGATTTCACTTGAAACTCAGTTTTTAAAATAGAATATGTGAATAACACATTTTTTCGTTGCATTTATGAAAAATGAGTTTTTAATAAAATTAGACTTAGTTTTCAAAATTATAAATGTTTACAAATGAGAATTCTAAAGGCATTTGATTTCTGAAGTTAATATACAAATGATTTAGAAGTATGATAAAAAATCCGAAATAATTTTGAATAAATGATTGAATATTTATGATTGAGATATTAATTATTTCAATTCTTGAAATTTGCACAGGTTTTACAAAATTAAAATAAACACTTTACTTCATTTGTTTTGAATTGATAAGCCAATAGTTTTAAAATATTTTTCGTGGATAAATGGATTAGAAATGTGATTGAAAATAAAGTTGAACATTCGATTTTACTAGTTTTGAATGAACTATACATATGGTTGAAAAAGTACGTTTGAAATTACAAAAGGTTTTTTGGGCCATTCCGAGGGCCAATGTAGCTTTCCAAATTTGGCCATAACGATTGGGTTGGGTTTGGAGTGTTACATTTCAAGTCAGCATCAGACTTCTGTTTGTTTGAAGCAACCTTAAGCCTTTCACAGGTCCAATGATTCGTTTCTCATCCAATTCAGCCCAACACAGAAGTGTTTGACACCTCCTTTCAAAAAGTGTTATAAAGGGCACCATCTGAATACTTGCCTAGTAACTGTTGTTGTAGGCGAACTCTGCCAAAGCTAAATAGCATTCCCAACTTCTTGCAAGCTCCAAACCATAGCTTCACAACATGTCTTCTAACACTTGTATCACTCTCTGATATTGGTCATTTGTTTGAGGGTGATAAGCAGTACTAAATTGAAGCTTCGAACCCAAAGCTCTATGCAAACTCTTCAAAAATCTTGAAGTAAATCGAGGATCTCTATTGGAATTTATGAAAATTAGCACGCCATGCAATCGAACTATCTCAGCAACATAAATCTTTTCTAGTCTCTACAAAGAATAGCTCATGCTAATAGATAAAAAGTGTGTACTCTTAGTGAGGTGGTCTAAAATCACCCAAATAGCCTATTTCTTGGTTGTAGTTAGCTGCAATCCTGTCACAAAATCCATGGTGATTCTTTCCCACTTCTATTCAAGAATCTTGAATGGTTGAAGTAATCCTGAAGGATATAGGTGTTTTGTTTTCACTTTCTGACAAGTTAAGTACTTTGCCACAAACTTTGTAATAGCTCGTTTCAATCCAGGCCACCAATAAAGTTTGTGGAGGTCATGATACATCTTGTTATCACCTCGGTACATTGCATATGGACTATTGTGGGCTTCATTGAGAATCATCAGTTGAAGCTTTTCATCACTAGGTACTCAAAGTCTTCAACAAAAACATAGAACTCCTTCATCATTTAGGACGAAGTCACCTCACACTCCTTGTTCAATTTGGCAAACCCTTTTTGCCAACTCATCATCTGAAGCTTGTTGTTCCTTAATTTGTTGTGTCAATGTTGGCCTCACTTGTAGCTCTGCAAGTAGTCCTTCATCACTTGTCACACTCAGCTGTGCGAATAGAGCTCGCAACTTGCTCATAGACTTCCAGCTTAGAGCATTAGCTAGCATTTTTTTTCTAGGGATATACTCTATCACATAATCGTAATCCTTCAGCACTCTATCCACCTCTTTTGTAGTAAATTCAACTCTTTTTGCTGAGTAAATACTTCAGACTTTTGTGGTTTGTGTAGATGGTACACTTCTGACCCTACAAGTAGTGTCGCAAAATCTTAAGGGCGAACACCACTATTGCCAACCCCAAATCATGGGTTGGGTAGTTACGCTCATAAACATTTAGTTGCCTGGAAGCATAAGCTACCACATTCCCTTTCTACATCAGCACACATCCAAGCCCTGTATGAGAGACATCACTATAAACCATGAACTCTTTCCCTGGTTTTGGTTAAATCAACACAGGTATTTTGGTGAGGATCTCCTTAAGCTTGTCGAAGCTTTGCTGCCTTTCCTCAATCCTGGCAAACTCCTCTTTCTTCTGAAGCAGCTTTGTTAAGGGTGCTACAATAGTAGCAAACCCCTCAACAAACCTATGATAGTAACTTACTAGCCCTAAAAAGCTTCACACTTCAGTAACGCTCTTTGGGAATCTTCACTCTATAATGGCTTCTCTTATTTCCAGCCCATTTATATTCTAAATTCAAAATATTTCCCCTTGAATTCTAACATTTACTCAATTCAATCCTTTAATAAAAAAACTAACAAAATTACTTAATAAAATAATTCAAATTAATACCTATAATTTCCACTCTATCAAATAACATCCAAATTATCAAGGTTTCATCAATGGCATCATTTAAAATCTTTGGCAGTTTTAAAAACGGAGGTAAGGGTTAGTTGAACCTAGTTGTAACAATCTCAAAGACATAAAAAATACTAGAAACTATATAAAAATTATTCATATGCATGCATCCAAAGCTTGGCCGAACCCTAACCTTACATAAACATGATGTTTTGGTGGTAGAAGAGGACAATTGAAGAAGATGATAGTTTTATCATCTTTTTGTTTCTTTTATTATTTTTATTAAATTATCATATTGCCCTTTAATTAAACTTATAAAAATCAAATATGTTTACCCCTAACTGTTAATCATAATTACTAATGGTTTAATTACCATTTAAGACCACCAACTAAGTTTCTATAGCCATAGAACTCAATTTACTAATAACATCTAACTTTCACCACTTTTACGATTTAATCCTTTTTACTTAATTATCTCTTTAACCATTAAAATTTGTTAACCATATTTTAATATGACCCTCATATAACTCTATAAGCATTAATTAAGTAGTAAAACACCTTACATATCGAATTTGTGGTCCTGAAATCACTATTTCCGAGACCACTGAAAAATGAGATATTATAAAAGTAGCTAAGCCCTCTGAAGGTGATCAGACTTCGGCTATGCAAGAGTGGCCCCACAAGGTGAATATCTTGGGAGAAGGCATGGAGCCCTTAGTACAAGCTATTATTGGTACTTTTCAGCGAGTTATTGGTGCCAACACTATGCCTGCAAACCATGGATTGCCACTAGAGCGTCTACGAGCTCTAAGTGGTAGGGAATTTGTGGTGTTCGGGGAGCTGGTCCCACTAAGGTTGAATATTGGCTTGAGAGAGTGGAGAAAATCCTTGAGCAAATGGCATGTTCTAACCAAGAAAAGTTGGGATGCACTATGTCCTTACTCACCGGTGAAGCACATTGTTGGTGGAATACCGTATAGAAAGGAACTATTGTGGACCGATTGACATGGGAGTTTTTCTTGGGAACTTTCAAGAAAAAGTTCATGGGTAAGTATTATTTGGAAGCTCGCAAACATGAATTTATCAATCTGGTACAAGGCGAGCTATCTGTGGTTGAGTCTGAGGCAAAATTTGTGTGATTGAGCCAGTACGCATCAAAAATGGTTTCGTAGAAGAAAGATCATTGTTAGAGATTTCGTTTCGGATTTCATCATGATATCCAACTTTACTTGGTGACTCACAATAATGTGAACTTTAACGAGCTAGAGGACAAGGCCAAAGCTATTGAGGAGATTAAGGCTCCATGAACTAAAGTTGGAACTGAAAAGCAAGTTTCTGGGTGAGTGTCCAAAAGGGACAGCAACTAGCGAAACTCTTGTAGAAACATTAAGTTAAGCAACAGACCAGACCGTTCGTATCAGAAGAACAACACCTAGGGTGAAAAGGAAGGTTCGCACAAGTTTGTGAGCCAGCTATTCTATAGACACCTTGGTGAGTGTCGAAATACGACTAGAGGTTCTTTCAAGTGTGGTTCCAAAGATCACTTGATAAACGACTGTCTAGAACGTCAGGAGGGTTCACAAGTTCAGATTGTGACCCCTATTCAAGTGCGAGCTAGTACCCATTGTCGAGGAAGAGGTAGAGGTGGTGAAACAAGGCTAGTTGGGCAACGAACTTTAGCTCACACTATTGTGACCAAGAATAAGAGTCAGTAGGCCTTGCACGAGTCTATGCTATAAGGGAACCCCATGAGAAATGTGCCATCGATGTTATTACATGTACCTTTACTCTGTCAAGTATTCCTTTATTTTCCCTAACTGACTCTAGTTCCACACGCTCGTATATTCTGAGCAAACTAGCTAGTGAACTCAAAATTCTAGTAAAGACCATAGATAAAGGTGTAGGTACATGCCATTAAAAAATATCACCACACTTGAGCTTGGGATTGTTGTTGGATGCGGAGTAAACAATAAGCTAAAGGTATCTAACATGCGTACAGAAAACAAAACCACATATTGAGTATAACTCAGTGGTATTTCTATAATCTGAACAATTTAAACTTGATATGAATAATTAAAATGTGAGAATGCAACAAGTAATCTTATGAACATATGTTTCAAATAAATAATACCAATTTACTTATTCTTTACTTACATCTACTAGATTTCACATGTTTAAACACATATCAATGGTATTTCATTTATATATAGCATTTGGTAATTCAACTCATGCAATGGCATGATTCATCTTTTTGTTCAATACATAAATTCATTTTATATTTCAATTCCCATCTCATTTCCATTTCTCATCTTGTCATCTCAATATCAATCACATAAAATTTATCATTTAATTTTCCCTATTAACATGACTCGGACTCAGACTCGGATGGATACATGGATCCAACCAATACACTAGTTTGGCACCTAGTGCCTCATCGACTCGAGGTCGAAGAAATCCCTAAACTCTTCCTATCCTATGGCATGCCATCTATATTTGACTTAACCCGAAACAATTAATAGGGTTTCATTTCACTTTTAAATGCAACTAATGTCCCAATTTCATATATGTACATTAACACACATATAAGCATATATTAAATTTGATAGTAACCATAATTTCTCAGTACACATATTTTTCAATTATGTAACATTTGCTTTCATAAACAACCATCAATTCTAATATTCCAATCGAATAACAAATCTCACCTTAATGCTTACCTTGACAATTATATCAATATGCAGCAGTTTTTAGTTTAGTTCGGATAATAGAAATACAAACCGTATATTCCAAGCTACTTAATGTCGACCTTGTCTTTCCCCTTCTTACTAGAGGATTTCGGGACGACGTTTGCTACGGAATAAAATAATTACAGTAAATTAATAATACGAAACTCAAATTTTTATTAAATTTCAATTTTTATACCATATTTTGCTAAATCCTCAATTTAGTCCCTAAATCGAGACTAATTTTCATCTCCATATTTAACCTCAAATTTTTATACTGATTTCACTATAAGCTAAATTTAGCTCCCTATTTTCACTTCTACCCCTTAATTTCAATTTTTTCTCAATTTAGTCCCTATTGTTCAAAATTAATAATTAACCTCACAATTTAGCCCCTTTTCACTTTTAACTTTAGAATCTATCAAATTAATCCCTAATACTTAAACTATTCAACAATTGCAACATCTAAAATCTTAAAAAATACTAAAAATTATACCATAGGTCAGGTAGCTCTAAGTACCAGGATTTTAAAAATATAAAAATTACAAGAAAATGGACTAAATTGACTAACCAATTGAAGTTTGAACCTTCAAAATTTCCTAGGCCGTGCGTGCTCTTCTCCCCCCTTAAGCTTTCGAAATGTTTGCATGTAAAATAGAATGAAATCTTCTATTTCTTTCCTTTTGTTTTTATTATTATGACTATTATTATAATTATAACATGTAT
>CM025146.1:9496094-9513939 GCA_013467495.1 Gossypium gossypioides
CTAAAAAGGTATGTGTATATATAATATATATGAGTGAGGTTTGTAATATATATATGCGTGGGATGTTATACATATATTATATTATATGCGTGGGTCTTACTATATATATGCATGGGTCTTATTATATATAATATATATTTATGGGACTTTTAATGTATGTTAAATTTTGACGTGACCAAGGTTACTAAATAGGTACGTATATATATATGTAACATATAATTGTAAATGGTTATGTAATGCTTGCAAACGGATATAAAAATAAATAATATAATGAATACATCTATAACATGTGAATTTTATTGATAACGCACATTTATGCATGCACAAACCCATAAGTGATTATGAGTTTTACGATTTTGCGAGCTTTGATTAGTGCAAAATTATATTATCGTGAAATGCTAGGTGCGAGCCAATTATATTTGTGTATTGTGTTATATTTTGAACTCTATTAACTTGGTGAATTATATTATTATGGTGAACTATATTAATTTGGTGATTTGTATTAATATGACGAATTGTATTAATTTGTCAAATTGTGTATTATGCGATTTTGAGTTGTATTGCATGTAAGCTAGGATATTGCATGCCCTATGCTAAATAAAATATGCGAACTATGATTGATGTGAGCCAGGATATGAATGATATATGAACTATGAATTATGTGAGCTATCTAAGTGATTCATAATGATGCTATACCTGGGTATATTGATGTGTTCCCAACCCAAATGAGGACAGCAATGCGGGACTAAATAGTCGGATTTAGAATTAGACTTTGTTATAATCGTTTGGTTGCAATTGGACATTATGGACTCTTTAATCGGTTTGATTTGGAACTTTTATTACTACTTTAGATACATGATTGAGTGATAAATTATGATGCTTGATGAATGTTTTGATTAATTGTTTGACTAACTTGTAAGTGTAGGTGGAAGAGCCACTGGTCGTCGAGGTAAGACCAAAATGTTTCATATGTGTTTTGAAAGCAAACATTTTCTTTGTATGCATGAGATGTAAAATTGGACTAATTATGTAAACTTTTAGTTGCTTGCGAACTAATTAAGTGACAAATTTTATGAAATTGTGCGTAATGTTTTAATTGATATTCCGAAACAATACTTATACATATAATCCTATAATACTATTTTCAAACCTTATGAAATGGAGTTTTTCCGATATCTTACTATATTATGATTTAAATCTAATCACATGCTTTTAAATAAAATGGTTTCTAATATCCTTTCAAATATAGCATTTCAAAATACCTTTTTGCATCTCCACATGTGTAACTGAAGCTTTTCGGGTATTTTGTTTGCTAGATATTAATTTTATTATTGTTGTTAATTGAATGATTAGAGTAGCGCAACAGAAGCATGATTATAGACTTTTTAAATATTCTTTGAATGATTGTGTGGTGTGAATAGTTGGTTGATGTGCTTTATGGTGATCTAAATGGAGAGTCACTTTGGTGGCTAATGTGACATTAGAAATTTGAGTCAGACCGTCTCGACCAGGTTTAAGGCACCACACAGAAAACCTTCTTCATGCTAGCCACACCCAAGTCTATGAGCAAGCCTTAGCATTCATTTTTTATTCGATACATCATGATTTGCCAATCTGGTTTGCAATAACTCTTACCCTACCAAAGGCTACATGATTCCTTTTCATGTATCACGATCTGCCAATTCAATTCTCATTTCATTGAAGGCCTTGCCATAATTTCAGTTTCATAACTTAATTTATATTGTAATTCAGAACCAATGGGTGATGGCTTAAGTATGAAGAAAGAACCTTACTCCATTTACATAGAAAACTATCTCAAACTTATTACCATGAACCTCTATTAAGCATTCACAATCATACCATATTATAGGATAACAAATTATCTCAATCAAACATAAATGAGAACAATATACACACACATGAAAGAAAGAAGGAACTCGGTACAAAAATACAGCAAGATCACACAATAAGACTCTTGCCCTTATCACGAGAGTTTTTAGGAGTTTCTTGAGCTATAATATAAAGAGTTAACTTATTAGATCATTTTACTAGAAAAACTAAGCAAGTTTAATATGAACATTAATAGAAAACCCAGAATCTGGAAGTTTCCTCCTTTACACCTCAAACTAATCCTACAGCATAAAACCATAAGGCTCCGTAAATAACAATGAAAATAACTTAAGTTGCATCAATATTTACAAGGTAACAAATGATGGTGGAGTTGGTTGAGTATAACGAACCAAATTCTTCAAGCAAGTCTTAAGTCTAGAGTTTTTCCGAGAGCAAATTTCAGGGAAAGCTTGAAAAGAAAATGTGGTTGCCAAAGAAAACATAAATTTTGCTCAGGAAGCCAATGCTTATTTTGTACAAATATACATGGAAGAGAAAACTTAGTGGATAAGTCTGATTTCTCTCCAAACCCCTCACTTCTTGTGACTAAGCACTTCTTTCTATTCATTAATGCGGGTCTAACAAGTTACAAATACTTAGTCCGATACTAACCAAATTCTCGTTCATCTAACTAGATTGTTTAACTAGGATAATAAAATAATAATAAAGCATACTGTTCTTTCAAATTAAGGTCTTAACACTAAGGGCTTAATCATTTCGTCTAACAACTGGGGTGTTGTATTCTCTTCAGAAAAGTCCGCCAAACCACCATGCTTGGTGGCACATCCATAAACTTATATACTTAGTCAGACTTAATACCTACCTACTCAGAACTTACTCCATATGACTTACTTCTATAAACAATATTCGAACACTAGGGCTAGACTGGGCGGGATGTTATAACTCTCCCCCACTTAGGAAATTTCATTGCTGAAATTCATACCCGAAAATAACTAAGGGTATTGATCTCTCATTAAGCTCTCTATTCCCTAAGTAGCTTCTTTAGTGTCATGATTCCTCCATAACACCTTCACCAAGGGAATTCTTTTATTTCTCAACTCCTTAACTTCTTCGGCTAGAATACCAATAAGTTTTTCCTCGTAAGATAGGTTCGGTTCAACCTCAAGTTCTTCAATCTGTACCACATGATCAAGGTTGGATCTATATCTTCTTAACATTGATACATGGAAAACATTGTTGATCTTTGATAACTCAGGAGGCAAAGCCAATCTATACGCCACTGGTCCAATCTTTTCCAAAACCTCATATGGCCCTACAAACCTCGGACTCAAATTTTCTTTTTGACCAAAACGAATAATTTGACCAAAACGAATAATCTTTTTCCATGAAGAGACCTTCAAAAATACTTTATCCCCTACTTCAAAAGATATTTCTTTACATGTTAGATTTGCATATGATTTCTATCGATCCTATGCTGGCTTTAAGTGACTACGGATGATGACAACCTTCTTTTCTGTTACACGTACCAAGTATGGACCCATTATCTTCTTGCTCAATTCCATCCAACAGGTAGGTGTTCTACACCTTCTACTGTACAAGGCTTCAAATGGAGACATCTTCAAGCTGGCGTCGTACCTGTTATTGTAGGAAAATTTGACCAAAGGGATGTACTTATCCCAGTTTATTCCAAAATCAATCACACAACAAGGCATCATATCCTATAAGACCTAAATAACTCTTTCTGATTGGCCATCAGTCTGAGGAAGAAATGCAGTGCTAAATTTCAACTTGGTTCCCAATGATTATTGTAACTGATGTCAGAACCTTAAAGTAAGCCTCGGATCTTTGTCTAACACTATGGACAAAGGTACCCCATACAGGCACACTATCTTAACAAAATACAATTCTAGTAACTTCTCTAAGGAATAAGTGGTATTCATTGGAAGAAAATAAGATGACTTGGTAAGCCAATCAACTAGCACCTAGACAACATTCTTCTTGGACGGGCTGAGGGGTAACCCCGAAACAAAATCCATGGTGATCCTATCCCATTTCTATTTTAGAATTTCCAAAGGATACAACTTTCCAGATGGAACTTGATGTTTTGCCTTAACCTTTTGACAAATCAGACAACTTGAGACATACTCTAAAATTTCCTTCTTCATACTCGGCCACCAATAGGAGTCCTTCAAATCTTTGTTCATCTTGGTGCTGCCAAGGTGTAGGGGAAAAGGTCCTTGGTGAGCTTCCATTAACAACTCTTTTCTCATCCCATTGCCCACTGGTACAAACAACTTGTTCTTGAACTTGAGCTCACCATCATTGCCTACACTGAAGTTCATTGCTTTACTAGACAACATCCTTTGTTTAAACCTGTCACACTGGTCATTTTTCATTTATTTATGCCAATAAGGCTCCATCATCAAACATGGTCACCTTAGCTCAAAGGGACAACAAGGCCGCTACAGTCTTTCTGCTCAAAGTATCTGCCATGATATTTGATTTCCCTGGGTGATACTCAATGATCAGATCATAGTCCTTCAACAGTTCTAGCCAAGTTCTTTGGCGTAGATTCAAATCCTTCTGGGTCATTAAGTGTTTCACACTTTTGTGATCAGAAAATATGTGGCATTTTCCCCCTTACAAATAGTGCTTTCAGAGTTTTAGTGCCAAGACCACTTCTACTAATTCCAGATCACACGTAAGGTAATTCTTTTCGTGAGGTTTCAATTGGTGTGATGCATAAGCTATGACCCTTCCTTTCTTCATAAAGACAAACCCTAACTCATTCAGAGAGACATCAGTATAAATTGTGTACTCAACACCAGGCTTTGGTTATGCTAACACTGAAACTTCAGTTAGAACTATTTTCAATTCCTCGAAGCTCTACTAGCATTTATCATTCCACACAAACTTTTCTTTCTTTCTTAACAACTTGGTGAGAGGCGATGCTATTAACGAAAAACCCTTCACAAACCTCTTGAAGGATCCAACCAACACCAGGAAGCTGCAGACTTCAGAAACATTCTTAGGTGAGTTTCATTCCAGGACTACCTTTACCTTAGCAGGGACTACCATAATACCATTCGTCGAGATAACATTTCCCAGGAAGTGCACCTTTTTCAGCCAAAACTCACACTTGTTGAACTTTGGATATAACTGATGTTCACGCACGGTCCTCAACACAATTCTTCAATGCTTCTCATGATCCCTTTCATTCCTAGAATAAACCAATATATCATCAATGAAAACTACAACAAATTGGTCAAACTAAGGCTGGAATACCCTATTCATAAAGTCCATGAATACTGCTAGCGCATTCGTCAACCCAAATGGCATTACCAAAACCTCATAATGACTATATCTAGATCGAAAGGGTGTCTTTGGCACATCAACATCCTTGATCTTTATCTAGTAGTACCTTGACCTTATATTGATCTTCGAGAAAACAAAAGCCCCAATTAACTAATCAAACAAGTCTTCAATCCTGGGCAGAGGGTACTTGTTCTTTATTGTGACCTTGTTCAACTGACGTAATCTATACACAGGAACATAGATCCATCCTTCTTTTTAACAAACAAAATCGCTGTACCCCAAGGTAACACACTGGGCCTAATAAAACCTTTATTTGACAACTCTTACAACTGTTCCTTTAATTCCTTAAGCTTTAACGGCATCATTTTATAGGACATGCACGATATAGGGGTTGTCCCTAGTTCCAACTCTATCAAGAGCTCTTTCTCTCTTTTAGGGGGCATACCAAACAGTTCATCAGGAAACACATCCAAAAATTCCCTCACTATCGGTACTTGGATGATTTCACTTCTGGACTCGAGAGTTTCCAAGATATATGCCAGATAGGCATCTACGCCCTGAACATACAAATTTTTGGTGGACACTGCAAAAATAATTATGTTCGTCAATTTTGACTATTTACTAGACAACAATATTTCTTCACCCTTAATGCTTGCAAGGCGTACACTTCTAGATCATTAGTCAACCATAACATTATGCTTAGTCAACCAATATAACCCTAGACTAGCATGAAACTCGTGAAAACTCAACAATAATAGGTTCGCGAAAAACATATGCTCGTCAATAGATAAAGGACAATTTTTAATTAACTTATTCATTACTTTGACCCAAAAGATTTGTTACCAATATATTCATCTCAGAATACTCTACCTCAAGACTAAGACCCTATATGACCTTAGTACATATGTAAGAATGGGTAGACCTACGGTCAATCAAATCTTCATGTCTAGTACTATAAAACTCCCAAAAATCTCTTATTTATGTTACCGTACTATAACTTGATTAAAGTATTAATTAGAATTTTTAGTGTGTAGGTTAAAATTGATCTAGCCTTCGCCTTATTTGGGTACAATCCTCGAAGTACTCACCCACTCCGTTGTAAAACTATATTTCAACTAGACCCATATACTTGCAGACACCACCTCGTAATTCTATATTCTAATGTAGTATTCACACTCTGGACATTAGTACATCCGAAGGCGGTCAAGTTGTTGGCATCGTTGCCGAGGAGGCAATGCCACTAGGTTAATTTTAATTTTGCATGTATAAGAATAATTAGGAAATTTCTCTGTTATAGATATGATTTTATTTATTGTTACTAATCTCTTCTTTCTGAGTTAGTGTATGACTCGTAGTAGGGGCATGCCTATTGTAGCAGCCACAGATCGAGAGAGAATAATCCAAAGAAATTACAGTCAGCAACAGTAGTAGATACAAGATCCATCGCCTGCTGTAGGTGACGTACCACGTGAAAATCCACTATTTGACGATGCTGACAATAACGCCCTAGGAAATCCAAGAGCACCATAGCTACCCTTAAATGTATATGTGGCTCGAAACGAGAGAACCCTAAGGGATTATGCCTTACTAAGCTTGGATATGTTTCAAGGAAGTATAGCAAGGTCGACAATTACAACTAATAATTTTTAGATAAAACCGACTATGATTTAGATTATCCAAAACAATCTACAGTTTAGGGGCAGAATGACAGAGGATCGTAATATACATTTAAAACAGTTTCTCTAACTCTACGACACTTTTAAATATAACGGGGTCACTGATGATGCTATTCTTCTTCAATTGTTCCCTTTCTCCTTGATTGATAACGCTTTTTCTTGGTAAGACTCGCAGGCACCAGGTTCTATCACGACATGGGATGAACTCGCCGGAAAGTTCTTACAGAAGGTTTTTCCAATCAGCAAAGCAAATCAAATAAGAAGTGAGATTGTTGTATTTAGACAGATTGAGGAAGAAAGTTTTTATGAGGTGTGGGAACATTTCAAAATGTTTATTCAAAAATGCTCACACCACAGATTTCTTGAGTGGATGCAACTGTAAGTATTTTATAATGGGTTGGATGCAAATGCATGATCTGGATTAGATAGAGGAGCATGAGGAGCCCTTATGAATAAAAAGTATGAGGATGCGTATGAAATCATTGAGAGCATGGCACTAAACTCCTGTCAATGGCCAATTGAACGCTTCACATATGGCTAGAAACCTGCTACAGTCAAAATTATCCAGAAAGATGATAAGTATCAGGAAATAGTGGATAGATTTAACTGTATTGAATCTGCTTCTACACCATCTATGTATGGAGGAGATAAGCCACTCTTCCATTATATCAATAATCCTGCTGAGGATATAAACTACATTAGGAATAGGGATGTAAACTCTTATTTGAATACATACAATCCCGACTAGAAGGATCATTCAAACCTGAGATGGAGTGGAAACCAAGGAGGAGGTAATAGTTCAAATCAAGTTAAAAATTCTAATTACCAACCTTCTTATTTGCAAAAACCTTAGGATAGGGCCAACCCTAGTGAACATACTATATGTGGTCAACGAATGGACATAATTGAGGGAGAAATAAAGTCAATGAGAACTGATGTCAAACAGGTGCAGCCTGAGTGCACCAACTCAACAAGAACATTGACTAAACTTGAAGATCAAATGAGTCAATTGATGAGCGTGGTTGGTGACATCAAAAGAAAAATTGCCATAGGTATTCCCACCAACACAAAAGATAATCCACAGAGAGAAGGTAAGGAGCATATGAAAGCAATTGCATTCCGATCAGGCAAAGTAATGAGTAGCCCAGAAACCACTACTTCGGAGACAATTGTGGAGAAGAATGATAATCCTCAAGAAGTACCCCTAAAAGCAGAAGAAGAGCTGCAATCAAAGGAGGTAACCACACTGGCAGCAGAGACAAAGAAGGAAATAACTAAAAAGTCTACCGATGCAAAAATCCCATCCCCTTCAAGATTAGATGAAAAATAAAAGTGGGATGAAGATGAATTTTTAAGTTTCCTAAACCTGTTTAAAAAATTAAATGTTAATCTACCTTTAATTGAGTTAATTGAAAAGGTTCCCAAGTACACTAAGTTTTTAAAGGAGATGATGGCTAGGCGTAAGAAAATTAAGGTAGTAGAACAAGTTACTTTAAATGATTCCTATGCGTTAGTTAAAGTACGAAGTTTCATTATCCTTGCAGACTTTGTGGTGCTTAATTTCAAAGAAGATCGTGAGATACCAATCTTATTAAGAAAACCTTTTTATCACTTCTAGATCCACCATTGATTTAGAAAAGAATGAATTAACAATGAAAATTAATGGTGTGATTGAAACTTTTAAATGTGGTCATCAATCGAGTGAGGAAGATTGGAGGAAATTAGAGGAACAATGTAAAAATTTATTTATTTCTAAAATCCTCGAGTTAAGGGACATGATTCCTTTTATGCACATAGAAAGAATAAACAAGTTTAAAATAAAGGGGACAAACGGGCACAGTTGGAATGGCACGATGGACAATGGACCAATGTCGACAGAACATGAAAATCATCCATTAGTGAATTGATGACACTACCGGATAAATCTGGTAATAAAACTTAAAAATTAGTTGAATTGTTGCTTAACTTTTGTAAACTGTTGTATATTTAACTAATCACCTAGTCTAGATTTTGACTTTTACTTGATGTAAGCTCATCTCTAAACCAAAACATCCTTAAAGCTGGAGTTTTTAGCCAAAATAAAGTCAGTGTTGCAACATTGCCCCAACAAGCCACGACATAGCAAACAGTTTCCTTCAGACCTTTAACCTGATAAACGTGTCGTGACATGGAACCCCTATGTCATGGCATCATGCAATTTTTTGCAGGGTTAACCCAACCCAATCGCGCAACCTGGTGGTTTAACCCTTAATTTACCCAATTTTAGCACTTTAAAACACCTATTTTCTAACCTAAAAACACCTTAACTCTTTTACTAAACCTAGACTAACATCCTTTACATTCATATTTTGAAAATACCATCTCCAACCTTAAACCCTAAACCCCCAACCTCTCAAATATTTTTCTTCTTCAAAAAACTCTTCTATCATCATTAAAGAAACAAGGAACAAGAACATCAAGCGAAAGTAAGGAATCAAAACGAACTCCGATTATATATCTAAGGTTGAGGGTTCCTAAACTCAATTTTGTGCTGGTCCATTGAATTGTTTGTTTAAGTACTTCATTAGGATTGAAATACCATGCCTCCTAGGAAAGTTAGGCGAACTATGGAAACAGAACCATCAACGGGTCCAAACCTCCCTAATTTTGCAAACCCATATATTGGAAAATATTTTATTAAACTTGAAAGAAAAACCTTTATCCAAGAGAGGGGGTTCAATCCGTTAATGGTTTTGTGTAAGGAGATATGGCCCTTAGATAGATATCATAGGTGGGAACACTTTTAGATAATCCCTAAATATAGTGTTGTGGTCCCTGTGGTTCAGGAATTTTACACATCTTTACTGGACCACGGGACTAAGAGTACTGAAGGTCATATATGGGAATTAGTACTTGTGCAAGGGATAGAAGTGAGAGTAACCCCTCGAATTATTTACGACTTCTATAGTGCTCTATACTATGAAAATGATTTTATTGACTAAACCGATTTGGAATATTTCCAAGACATGGATATGGATAACATTATAAACTTTTTAACTGAAGAAAGGGATGAATAGAAATATCGTTCAGGTACCAATGTTCTCGTATCCTTTCATCAAGTTATCGTGTTTCTAAAGGCTAATATGTGGATTCAATTTGTGTGCACGAGAATAGTACATGCTTTAAATGTTTCTAATGTTAATACATTTAGGGCAGTATTACTTTATGTTATTTTATAAAAAAGTATGTATGTATCGGTAAATGGATCCACCAAAACATGAAAAGATGTATTAGTAGCCAGAAGGTGGGCATTTTCTTTCCCCATCTAGTAACGGCACTATGCAAAAAGGCAGGTGTACCTATGTTATCCACTAAGCAGTCAATAAAACCTTCCCAAAGTATTATTGGTGACATCTTATTCCAATAGTACATAAAGTTGTGGGCCAAACAAATAAAGGATTAGAACAAGTGATAATAGGAAGTGAGGGCTACATTGGCTTCATCTCAAGGGTTGACACGAGCTTAACAAGACATCAGTGAAAGTATTCATCTAAAGCTTGATTGGATGATATAGTGGATGCAAGAGTCAGGACCAATATTCCAAGAATTTGTGAGGCAAAATAACATTCGGGTCCCTAATTATACACTTGAGATGTTCAGGCCAATAAGTATGCAGCAAAAAAAAGAGGCGCATGAAAGCAAAAAGAGTAAGGAGGATGATGAAAACAAGGAGATGGATTTTGAGGAAGGAGATTGAACATTTTTTTTCAAACTTGTATTAATTTTTGGAGGATTTTAATTTGGACTTTGTAGGAGTAGGATTAGTAAATAGATTTTATGTTTTGTTGTACTTTGTTTTCTATGTAGGAACCCAGCACAAAGTTTGAAGCACCCACCATTATCCGTTAGAGCAACTACGATCAATCGGGTACTTTCTTTCTTAATTTTTATGAACAACATATTGAGGAATGTGTCAACTAAAGTGTAGGGGGTAACATAGAAAATTTTCTTTAAATTTTTACATTTTCTTTGATTTTTCTTGTCTTTTGTGTGCTTGAGCTTGTAGAAATAGAAGTGATTGGTTAGGAGTATGTCCATAGGTTTCTTGTGGTTATGAATAAGTTTGGCATGATGATAGGAGATTTTAAAATTTTTATTATTAGACTACTAAAGTTCTATATGTTACACTGTTAATAGGTATTAAGTCATCATTTGTACCAAGTGATAGAGAAAATACAAGGAAATGAGCATGCTAGTATGAATGATAAATGGTTGAATTTGTATTTGTTTTGTTGATTAAATTTGTGCATATTGAGATATTTAGGGATGACCTAATGCATTGTTTGGAACACATCCAGAACCAAAAAGTTTCCTATTTGTTTTCCACCTTTAGTACCAATTTTTGAGCCTGTTGACACTTCTTGATGAAACCCATTGCAAGCCTCGAGCTTGAAAAAATTTAATTTGTATTTGCCCTTTTTCTTTGGTCCTGCACTACACGATTATAGACGTCTGACCATATGTATTGAGGGTTAAGTAGATACATCTTTGTGGAGTTGAAAAATAGAGTGAAATAGGAAAGATTAGTGTGATATAGGAACTATAAGTTAGCCTAATGTATGGAACAAAAAGAAAAATCCAAAAAGGAAATTAGTACGAGTAGAAAAGGTCCTAAATTAGTGAAAAAGCATTCATGAGTGATATATATTTCAAAAAAGGAGAAAAGTCACAAAGTCACAAAAGAAAGAAAAACTCATTCATTAGTGCATAAAAACTTGTAAGGCTAGCCATAGTTACTATGTCATGCTATGACTTCCTATATATAGAGAGACAAGGAAGGTGAGAGAAGGAGAAATAAGGGGGTGAGCACGTAAGGGTCACTACGGAGGAAAGAATAGGGACCAATGCAATGTGTCAAACTATTTTCGTGTTTGTAACCATTTTTATGCTTACTATTTTTGAATTTCATACCTGTCCTAAGCCTCAAAATGTTACAAGTCGAAAAGTCTTATTTGACTTAAAATATCTTTATACATGAATGGACATCATACTGAACATATGCATAAATGACTATTTGTATTCAGCTCGGGTAATCAAAGTACTTATATGATTTGTTGATGGATTCCTACAGGTGCGACCCGTAATATTTATATACTTTGTAACATAATGAACTTAGATGTTTGTGGTCAAAAGTGGTAACTCAACTACTCATTATGTTAAGATTGTTTGTAAGTATGAAATGCAAAGTCATATGCTCTGAAGTCAATACTTGTATCATATTTGCTCAAGGCTCATCATTTTATTGTCTTTTCTTTATGTTGCTTGAAGACAAGCAATGACTTAAGTGTAGAGGAGTTTGATTTGTCATAATTCGGTGTAGTAGATTAAACTAGTTTTCGCACTTAATGAGCCTAAATAACATGTGCGAAATAAGTATTTTATTAACCTTAAGGGCCGAATGAGGCCTAACCTTTTCCCTTATTTTACAATTTGCTCCTTTCCCTCCAAAATTACAAAAATATGGTTTATTTGCTATAAAACCTCTTACTTATTTTCCTTGTTTTTCACATTAGTCCCATTTAATTAATATTTTAAATCACCCAATTGAACCCCCATTTTAAATTATTTTTAAATTCTAATTTAACCCAAATATTTATTTTTACCCAAAATTTATTTAAACCATAAATTTAATTTTTCTAAAAATATTTTTATTTTTCGAAATATTATTTACCGATTTTTTTAGATGAAATTAAGCTAACTAATTAAGAATATAAATTGATAATTAATCCGATTAATTCGTAATTTTCACTACGAACCTTGTAAACTTACTCGAAACTACTAGACTTATTTTCGAGGCCCTACAACTCTCCCTTTGTTAAAAGAAATTTCGTCATCAAAATTTACCTAAATCGAACAGGTTCAAATACTGATGCTTCATGATATCTTTTGACTCCCAAGTGGCTTCCTCAGTCTTGTGGTTGTGCCACAAGACTTTCACCAATAGAACCGTCTTATTACATAGCATCTTGATCTCACGGTCTTGGATCACAACCGATTCCTCCTCATACGAAAGGTCAGATCAAACCTCAATCTCCTCAACAGGAACAACATGGGAAGGATCCGATCAATACTTCCGTAGCATGGAAACATGAAAGACATCGTGAATGCGCCAAAGCTCAGGCGGCAATAGAAGATGATAAGCAACCGGTCCAATCCGCTTAATTACCTCGTAAGGGCCAATGAACCTCGGACTGAGCTTACCCTTATGCCCAAACCTCAAAACCTTCTTGTAAGGCGAAACCTTCAAAAACACCTTATTACCAACCTAATACTTGATATCTCGACGTCTCAAGTCAGCATAAGATTTCTACCTATCTGAAGCAACTTTCAAACTACTCACAGATAAGTTTCACCTTGTCCTCGACCTCACTAACCAAATCGGGACCCAAATTCCTCTTCTCCTCCATGTCAAACCAACATAGTGGAGTTCTACACTTCTTACCATAAAGTGCCTCATACGGAGCCATTTGAACACTCTTTTGGTAATTGTTGTTGTACATGAACTCAGCCAACAGCAAATGACGATCCCAATTGCCACCAAAATTGATAGCACAACTCTAAAGCATATCCTCGAGAATCTGGATCACTCTCTCAGACTAACAATCTGACTGTGGATGATATGTTGTACTAAAGTGAAGCTTTGGACCCAAAGCCTTATGCAACGTCTTCTAGAATCTCGACGTAAACCGTGGATCTCAATCTGATATCATAGAAACTAGAACTCCATGCAATCTGACAATCTCCATTATGTAAAGCTGGCAAACTATTGCAAGCTGAAGGCCGTATGCACAGGTAAGAAATGCACACACTTTGTAAACCAATCCACTATAACCCAAAATGAATCCTTCCAAGATGGAGTCAATGGCAAACCCGAAACAAAATCAATCGTGATCCGCTTTTATTTCCACTTTAGAATCCTGATCGACTGAAGTAACCCAGACGAACGATGATGCTCAGATTTAACCCTTTGGCAAACTAAACATCTAGGAACAAAATTAACTACGTCTTTTTTCAACCCTGGCCACTAATACAAAACCCGAAGATCTTGATACATCTTGTTCCCACCAGGATGTATAGTACATAGAATACTGTGAGCCTCGGTAAGAATCAAGTGTTTTAGATCCTCGTCCATCGGAACACGCATTCGACCTTGGAAACAAAGAACACCATCAGAATTGAGATCAAAATCTCCAAGAACACACAACTCAACATTATGGATATTACGTGCCAAACTCTCATCAAATGGTTGTCTCTCTCAAATCTGCTGCGCAAGGGTCAGTTTCACCTGAAACTCATCCAACAAACCACCATCCTCGGAAATCGACAACTTCGCAAGCATTTCCCTTAAGTCAAGTAAAGACTTGCAACTCAAGGCATCAGTGACAACATTCACCTTTCCCAGGTGATACTCACTTACACAGTCATAGTCCTTTAACAACTCAATCCAACGCCTTTATCTCAAGTTCAACTCCTTCCCGTTAAGGAGATACTTAAGACTCTTATGATCGATATAAACCATGCACCTCTCACCATACAGGTGATGATGCCAAATCTTGAGTGCAAATACTACAGCAGCCAATTCCAGATCATGGATTAGATAGTTACACTCATTCAGCCTCAACTGCCTCGACGCATAAGCAACTACCTTTCCCTCCTGCATCAGCACACAACCCAATCTCGTGTAAGAACCATAATTGAAAACAACATACTCCTTACCAAATTCTGGTTGTGTCAATACAAGTGCTTCGGTCAAAACTGACTTCAACTTCTCAAAACTATTCTACCTCGTATCAATCCACTCAAAGGTAGAGTTCTTCTGAAGCAATTTCGTCAACAGAGGAGCAATACTTGAAAAACCCTCAACGAAACAATGATAGTAACAAACTAAGCCCAAGAAACTCCTGACCTCAAACACAGTCCTCGACGGCTTCCAATCCAAGATCACCTCAACCTTCTTCGGATCAAACCGATGACCCTCGGCTGAAATGACATGACCAAGAAAAACCACCTCACAAAGCCAGAACTCACACTTGCTGAATTTAGCATACAATTGCTTCTTCCTGCAAAACTTGAAAAACCACTCTCAAATGCTTGTCGTCCTCATCCTTCAAACGAGAATACACCAATATATCATTTATGAAAACCACAACAAACCGATCCATATAGGAATGGAATACACGGTTCATCATGTCTATAAATGTTGCAAGTGCATTCCTCAACCCAAATGGCATGACAAGAAACTCGAAATGTCTATAACGAGTCCTAAAAGTTGTCTTCATAACATCCACATCCTTCACCTTCAACTGATAATACCCAGACCTCAAATCAATCTTCGAGAAAACTAAAGCTCCTTAAAACTAGTTAAACAAATCATTGATCCTTAGAAGTGGATACTTATTCTTGATGGTCAACTTATTCAACTGGCGATAATCAATGCACAGCCTGAAAGTCTCATCCTTCTTATTCACAAACAAAACTGGCACTCCCCACGATGACACACTCGATCGAATGCAACCCCGGTCCAACAACTTATACAACTAAAGCTTCAAAATTTTCAATTCCTTAGGTGCCATGCGATAGGGCACAATTGACACCGGAGTTGTACTGGGATAGATCTCAATACCGAACTCAACTTCTCTATCCTGCAGTAAACCAAGCAACTCTACAGGAAACACATCTGAAAAATCACAGACAGCTCGAATCTCATCCAACCTCAACTCATTAATATTGGCATTCAGGACATAGGCTAGATAAGCTTCACAACCTTTTCGAAACAACTTCTCAGCTCTAAGTGAAGAAATCACATTAGAAAGAAACTTGAACTTCTCTCCAACAACAACTTCGAAACTATCCGCGCAACACAAATTCACCATTTTTGCCACACAATCAACCTCTACCCAATGCTCGATCAACCAATCCATGCCAAGGATAACATCGAATCCCTAGAACAGTAACTCTAAAAGATCTATAGCAAACACTTGTCCTGGAACCATTAGAGGACAATGACGGTAAACCCGATCCACCACTACACTATCACCTAAAGGGATCTTAACCGTAACAACCAACCTAGATGTCTCTACAGGAATCATTAACTCTCTAACTACATCACTCAAAATAAACAATCTCGTAGCACCCAAATAAACGAAAGCTAGAAGAGGAAAAGATTGTAGTGTGAAAGTACTGCGATGACATCTATGGCCACTTTAGTCTGGGGCTCTCAACAGTGTAAACTCTAGCTGGACCTCCATTACCACTCCGAGCAGCTCCACGCTAACCAACACCTCCACCACCATCACCTCTGTCACAGTCTTTCCCTCGAGCCAGAGCAAGTACTATAGCAACAATAGCAGTAGTAGGTTGGTCTCGAACCACAGCTACTCTCCTCGAGCAATCACTATCACGGTGCTCCATCGATCCATAAACAAGAGAAGTGCTAGTCATCCTCCAACACTCACCACGATGATGATGACCATAATGTTCACATAATGGCCATGTAACAACTCCCTGATCACTCATACTAGCCTCAACTCTCGTAGCCTGCCTATCCTGACCTCGATCTACAACAAAATGCAAGCTGATCTCAACTCATTACTAGCTTCCCGAGCTCTATCTAGCTCAAATCAGCTCACTTGAGTTTAATTCAGCTTGTTTGAGCTCGATTTAGTTTCTTTCCAGCTCATTCCTTTCATCATTTTAATAAATTAAGTATTAGTTTCATTTTTAATTAAATTGATACAGCTCAAGACCGAATTTTCTAGCTCAATTTAGCTCATTAAGTATTTTCACTTATTTTTGAGCTAGTCGAATTTAATATACTAGCTAGTCCATAATTAAGTGTTTTAATTTATCCTAGTATGTTATTTAATTTGTCTAGATGATATTTTGATTATGTTCAACCGAATCTATAATTGATTTAATGTGTTCATATGCTATGTAGGTTCAGCCGAATGTGAGAGGAGCATTAAATGATGTTCATGCACGGCTTGGTTCAAAGTATGCAAGGATGCATCTATGGCTACTTTCAATGAATGGTGGTTGATCCATTGGCTTTCCAAGGTGTCTATTCGGCCAAGAGACAACTTCCACTTTTAATTCCCCAAGATTGGCCGAATGTCTTCCCAATGCACCATCACTCCGTTCACACTTGTTGTTCACACCTAGTGACCATTCAACCGAAGGTATTCACACACAAGGGAATTTTCAAGGCTGACTTTTCACACTTCAAAGGCTGTTCAAGGACCCTCTTCAAGGCTCATAACCATTCGACCAAACACCACAACATCAATGCCCCATTTATGCCTATGGTCGAACCTAGACAAGGCTAATGAGCTTCCATACATTCATCATTATTCAAGCTAGTTTTACTTAATCAAGAAGCTGACCATTGAAGCTCTATTCAGTCGAATATAGACTTAGCAATTTAATGAATGTGTTCTAGATTATTCTAGCTCCTTAATAGCTGAATTAATTAGCCTTTAAGCTAGTCATTTTTTCCATTTGGCTATCTCAAGTAAGGCTATAAATATTTAGTCCATTTTTGATGTAAAGGACTTTTTGCCAATTTATTAAATGAACATTTGTTCTTGTGAGGTTCTTCCTCTCTGTTTCGTGTGAGTCTCGAGTGACTTATCTAGCATGCTAGTGGCGTCAATCCGAACTCCTTTTTGAACTTATCACCAACCTTTCGGTGTGGCATTCACCTATCCTTCTACCGAACCATTTTCCTACCTTAAACACTATAAGAACCAGGGTGACACTCTTTATAGTGTTGAATCACTCTTGACGTTTAAGTTTGCTATCAATTTCTATCATTTATCTTTAACTATCTTATATTTTTAAAATCGAGCCCATCCCCAATAACTTCCATAATCGAACCTACCTTAACAAAAACTTAGCCAACTTGAACCCCATTCCATTAATATTAAACCTACTTAACCGATTCAACCCAATTGAAGACTTTGGAA
>CM025146.1:9560998-9587342 GCA_013467495.1 Gossypium gossypioides
CAAGACTTTATCACGTACACGAATTTTGAAGTGGGACAAGTCAACTAATCTTGAAATTACATCTGCATTCTTTGAACTTGATTTATTATTGAAAAAAACAATTATTAATCTTGATTTAGCAAATTTTATGTCAAAAATAAAAAAAAATTTAATTGTTTTTTAATAAATTTGTCGCCACTAAATTCCTTCAATCAGCATGTCCACATCAAAGAGTCCACCAAATCAAACATTTCTTTTTTTTTTTCTAATCACGTGCATCGCCCTTCCAGTTGTAATTTGAGATTTCTACTTTGTTTTAAGTAATTAAAACAACCCAACCTTCAGTCATACTTTCACCAGGACCCTGATTATCGCCAAAGTGATTCCAATAAGCTTAACTTCAAATTCAGCTTCTAGCATTGCCTCATACTCCTATCGAGACTCTATTTTGCATCATTATAAATAGACTCTATTTTGCGTTTTTTTTTCTTATCCCAAGGAGCATCCCGGTCATGCTAAATTCATCACTTCTTCTTGCGGCTAGTCTCTTGGACGATGCAACAAATCTCATATTGGAGTTGATTGTGTCGATGAAGCAAGCAAAAGAGGGGAATAGTACTCAAGTTTTTGAAGCTGACATTCTCTCAGAACTTTGGTTTGCTTTATGATTTTGCATCGAGAACGATCACTTTGCACTTGTTCATACTTTTTTTTTTTTTACCATGGCTTGTTTGTGTTTTTACGCTCATCATGATGTATTTCAAAGACCACAATGAGTATTTTTATCTATAATCAATCATTTAAGTCGAAGGTGTACCGCTAGGAAGGGAGAGCAAGTTGACTTCAATATTTTTCAGACAATGACAAATATTGAGCATGGGCTAAAGATGTGCTATATCGTTCCATCAAAACTTTGGCGATGGCCAAGGCATATAATGCTCGAGCATTGATCAACCATCGAATTCAAAGGTGTATCATCAAGATGGGAGCGAGAGTTGACTTTAAAAAAAAATTTGAAACTTCAACAAATATTGGAAGTTGATCGAATATGTGTTATATCATTCCACTAAGACTTTGGCGATGGTTGAGGCGTATGATGTTGTGGCGAGGCAAAAATCAATTTTGATTTTCTTTTTCAACACCGACATGGTGAGGTGGGTGACATTCGTGATGACCAAGGTGGACTCGTTATGAATGGCAAGGAAAGCTTTTGTAACTTCAACATGGTGAGAAGATGACCCATTCCAAACTTTGCAACATCAACATGGTGGGAAGCACCTTTGCAACTTCAACATTGTGAGAGGAGGGCCCATTCTGAACTTTGTATCATCAATATGGTGGGAAAAAGTTTTGCACCTTCAGCATGGAGAGAAACTTCAACATGGCAAGGGGAGAACCCATTCTGAATTTTGCAACATCAACATAGCAGTAAGAACCCTTACAACTTCAACATGGCGTAAGAAGGGCTCAACAAGTGGGAAAAATTTTTGAACCCTCAACACGACGAGGGGAGGACCCATTTTGAATTTTGCAACATCATTACAATGAAAAGAACCCTTGTAACTTCAACATGGTGTGAGGAGGGCCCATTTCAAACTTTGCACCATCAACATGGCAAGAAGAATTTTTGCACCCTTAACATGACAAGAGGAGGACTTATTTCAAACTTTGCACCATCAACATGGCGGGAAGAGCCTTTGCAGCTTCAACATGATAAGAGGAAGGCCCATTTTGAACTTTGCAAATTTAGTTTGACAAGAGACAGAGCATCTTCCAAAAAAGATCCATCCTAGACTTAATGAGGTGGAGAATGATTTTCATAGCCTATCTATGACTTAGTAGCATTAAGATGACGAAGCATAGTTCGTACACAAGGAAGGTTCATTTCAAACTTTGTAGTGTCAGGGTAATGCAAATAGCTCATTTGTAGTGAAGATGATCTGTTTAGATTTTGGGGCTCTGAGGTGGCTAAAGACAACTCATTTATCCATTGTGGCAACCAAATAAGATTCACCCCAAGTTTGATGCATCTAGAGGGTGAGAAATTAAGCTTGGAGTGCTTTCTTGTAACATCCCACCCAACGCAATCTAGGGTATTTGAGTACTGTTTATAGAAATAGGCTTATAGACTAAACTCTAAGCAAATAAAATGTTAAGAACTCATTGAGTGTTTGAGGACTATGAGTACACCCTCGGCCGAAGTCCATGTTAAGGTGAGCCTGGTGGTTGGCGAAGCTCCTTTATAAAGTACATGCCACCCCAGCTGATATACAACTAGTGCTTATTTCTTAGTATGGTTAGTCTTATTATTTTGGTTGAACTAGATAGTTGGCCTAGAGAGGGTTAGTTAAAATGAGACGAGATATTTGATATTGAGGGTACAAACATTTAAGAAGAAAGAGAAAGTTATTAGTCATGGTTGTCGAAGGAGGGGTGGTGGGGAGAATGAACTTGCCCACTAAGTTCCCCCTGCATGCCCGTATAAAGCCAGTATTGGCTTCCTGACCAAGCTTTGTGCTTTCTTTGGCAAACTTTATTTTCTCTCTTTGGATTCTCACTGAAACACCCAGGAAAAATCTATAACTAAGAATAGCTTGAAGGTTTTGGGTTCGTTGTATTCAACAAACTCCAGTAACGTTTGATACTTGGTAAGAATCGACGAACCTTAAGCTATTATCATGGTTATTAAAAGGGTCTTAGAGTTTCATGCTCTATGATTAGTTAGAAGGAAACTTCTAGGTTTTGGGTTTCTTGATTTAGTATCCTTGAAAACTTGTTTAGCCTTTCTGAATGATGTAATTCGATGAGTTAATTATTTATGTCATAGCTCAAGAGACTTCCAAAAGCTCTCGAGACAAAGCTAATGGACCTACGATCTAAGCCTTGCTGTATTTTCTGGTGAGTTCCTTTATACCCCATGTGTATGTATCGTGCTTCTGTTCATGTTTGGTTCAAGGTAAGCTTACATGTTCGATGAAAAGTTAGTTTTGCATGTTTGTAAAAGTGATAAGAACCTTACTTTTATCCCTTTCAATTTGAAAAAAAGAAACCATATGGTCAAAATAAAGAAAAGAATTCATAGCGTTGCGTTCGATAGAATATCCATTGAACTAGCAGATTGCAGTACATGAAACATGACTCTATAATGAATTCATGGTGTTGCCTTCGATGTAGAGTGCATTGAATTGACAGATTGCGGTACATGAATAATGGTTATGTAGCATCTTGTAAGGTAGGTACATTGCAAACCAGATTGACTAGTAGGACAAAAGAAATGAAAGAAATGATTGATCTCTGAACACGGATCCGGGTTTGGTATTTTTGTCCACACAATGTAACCTAATTAGATTTTTGGGTTTTTTAGTAACCCTAATTAGCTCAGATCATAAACCTTATAAATAGGATGTTTAACCTCATTTTAGGAGACTTGGCCGAGTGAGCCACTTAGTTAGTTTTAGGGTTTTAGTTTAGTTTTTAGTTTATTTCAATTTAGTCCTTTAAGTACTTTTTGTTCTTATTTAACTTGGATTCGATTTTGGATCCAAGCTTTTAATTTAATAATTTTTCTTTATTTCTTTGTGGATTCCAATTGCAATTGAAGTGATCTTTGAGACAGTTAAAGGAGATTTCGCTTTCGATCACAAATCAACATCGAAAGGGATTTATTTTCTTATTCCTTACTTTTGTTTAACTTATTGTTTTGTATGTTAAATATGAGTTTAGGGATTATTGCATTTAGATTCATGAGTAGCTAATTTCCTTGGGGAGATTAATGAATGGATGTGTAACTAATTAATGAATGAATCAGAGTTTAAATCCGGGTTAGTTGATTTAATTATGTGCGATTAAACCTTAGAAAGTGACACCCCTAGGAAGTAATTTAGGATAAATGAGATTGAGAGATAAGTTTACCGAGTAAATCATAATTTATCTCGGTCAAGAAGGTGAGGCCGAAAGCTAAGCGTGTATTGATCGATTAGTTAATTAGTTAGAGGCCGATAGGTAATAACTAGTTAATTAATAGCTAACTCGATAAAACCCGAGTTTTGAAGTTAATTAGGAACATTGAAGTGAGTTAATCCCTTGCTTATTTTTATTAGATTTATTTCGATTATTAATTGGTTGATTTTTAGTTTAAATAATTTTAGGTTAATTTTAGTAATTGATTTTAATTTGATTTTTGTAATATAATTTTAAATTAGTACTATTTAACCCTGGTAGTGTAAAAAGTTAATTTAAGATTAATTCAATCTCCCTTAGGTACGATCCTCGGAATGCTTCCCGGAGTGTTTCTTTGTAACATTATTTACTATATTACAATTTGACCCGTATACTTACAGACACTGTTGTTTAATTAGATATTAATGTGTTGCAGTATTTCCAGTCCAAACATTCGCACATCTGGCGGCGATTAAGTTGTTGGCACCGTTGCGGAGAGTTTTCAACATTAGACTTAAATTTTAATTTTTTGCATTTTAATAGGATAAATAGGAATATTTAGAATTATAGATGCATGTTTTATTTTCTGTTATTTTATTTTACTTTTTAGTTATTAATTTTAGTTTAAATTCTTTTTTATTTCAGTGTATAACTCGAAATGGAACTATTCCAATCAAGCCAAATCCTAAATCGGAGAGAATATTGAGGCAAACCCATTAGCAAATGCAAAACAATCCACTTGTAGTGGCTGACTTGCCGCAAGGAGACCCACTGTTCGAAGAACACAACGAACCAGCAACACAGTTCCAAAGAGAGCCAGTAATGGCTCAACCTCGACAAGAGCGGACGTTGCATGCACTACCTATTTAAACGCCGTCCGAGGTAGTATCGAGAGGCCAACAATTAATATAAATAATTTCAAGATTAAGATGACCACCATCCAAATGATACAAAACAGTTGTGTGACTCATTTAAATATAATGGAGTGACCAATGAAGCGATCAGTCTCTAGTTGTTTTTGTTCTCGCTTTGTGACAACGCCTATGAATGGCTCGATTCCCAAGAGTAGGGTTCTATCACGACATGGGTCGACTTAGCGTGGAAATTCTCACACAAAAAATTTCCTATTAGCCGAACCATCCAATTAAGGCATGGGAACGCTTCATGTTGTTGCTTAGGAAATGCCCACATCACAATATGCAAGACTGGTTACAATTGCAAATCATTTATAATGGATTAGATGGGAGCTTAAGAGCTGACTTAGATGGTGTATCGATCAGAGTCTTAATGAAAACACCTATGAGAAAGCCTATTAATTGATCGAGGACATGGCTATAAACTCATACATGTGGCTGAACGAGCATTTTTCATATAGTTAGAAGCCGTTAACGACTAAGGTGGTTAAGGAATACGACAAGTATCAATAAATTTTGGAAAAATTACATCGTCTAAAGACCACTGTTAAGCCATCAATGAATGATGCCTTAGAGACCCAACCGAAGGAAGTGAATTAATTGGGTAATAAGGGTGGAAATCCCTATTCGAACACTTATAACTTAGTTGGAAGGATCATCCGAATCTAAAGTGGGGAGGCAATCAAGGTAGCGAAAACCTACCTCCAAATCGACAAAGCCCTCTATATTAACCACCACAATTACAAAGTTCTCAAGAGAGATCCATGGGTAATGACCATATCAGTTGTGGTCAATGTTTGGATCGAATTGAAAACAAGATGAAACTCATGAGGTCTGACATTCAACACGTAAAGACCAAATGCGCACAAACTTGTATCAATGTAGCCGAATTAAAAGAAGAGATGAACAATATCATGCGCATTTTGAATGAGATACGGAGGTAAATGGACACATATATCCCGATTAATATCGAGAATAATCCTCGAAGTGATGGAAAAGAGCATGTAAATGCAATATCACTCTTTACGGGTAAAACTTTAGGAAACTCGGAGAAGCTCGCTAATAAGGAGGAAAATGAGGTCAAGATGAGAGACCAAAACCTTAATAAGCCTGAAACAAAGTCTACTCGGGAGAAAGATCTAAACTAGTAGCTGAGCTGGAAAATACTCCATGCTCGGAACTAGTGCCAAAGAACATACCGTTTCCATCGAGGTTGGATGACAAGCAACGAAAGGATAAGGAGGAATTCGTATGTTTTCTAAATCTTTTTAAATCCCTTAATGTAAATTTTCCACTACTAGAGCTTATTGATAAGATTCCTAAGTACGTTAAGTTCTTGAAGGAAATTATGTCTAGGTGCAAGACACTAAAGAAAGGTGAGCAAATTAAAATCGGCACCTCTTGTAGTTCCATAATTGCCTAAAAAATTCTCCCGAAGCTAAAAGATCCAGGAAGTTTTACAATTCCCATAGAGATAAGGAATAAACATTTTAGCAAGGCCCTTTTTGACTTAGGGACCATCATAAATTTGATACCCTTACCCACATGCTTAAAATTTGGATTGGGGGAGCTGAAAAATACAATAATTACACTGTAATTAGCTGATAGGTCTCTCGTACGTCCCAAAGGTGTACTTGAAGACATATTGGTTAAAGTTAGGGGTTTTATTATCCCATCGATTTTGTTGTCCTTGACTTTGAGGAGGACTAAGAAATTCCTATTTTATTGGGTCGGCCATTTTTGGCTATGTCTAAATCGACCATTGATCTTAAAAAGAATGGACTAATAATGAAGATTGATGGTAAGATAGAAGTATTCAAATGTGGCCATGATTCCTGAAATGCGGAATATGAAAATAAAGGATTGTTACGTAATTTCTTTTAGCAACCCTAACAACCCTAACAACCTTGGTCGAAGGTATGTTCTAGTTTTACGTGTGTAGGTACGAAAGGGTTGTGAGAATGCGACAAGTGGAAAGACCCCGAAAAGAAAGTTGATTTTTGGACGGACCAAGACAATCACCAAAAGAGCAAAATGACGATGCATGGAACGTAAAGGCTACCAGATGAGTCCGGTAGCCACATTTAAATTCGTCATGGAACTTTCAAAAATTGTTGTAAAATCTTGTACATTTGAACTTCAAGATTTTTATTTTGGATTTTAATTAGGTTAGAAAGATTTTATTAGAATAGGATTAAGGCCTTAGGCAGCTAGAGAGAGCTTATTAGGGACCTATTCAAAATTAGGAGTAAAACAGAGGGACCAACATGCCCCAAAACTCGAAAATAGAGAAAATAAGGGCGGTGTTGTGACACCGAACCTCGATGTTGTGACACTAAACTTTGAAGCTCCCAGGATTTTGAAAATTATGGCGGTGTTGCGACACCACATCCCCGTGTCGCGACACTGCACTTTAAACCTAAAATCTTTTCAAATTCCATCCAGTGTTGCGAAACTAAACCTCAATATCGCGACATGACATTTCGAGAAAAAGTTAATTTGAAAATTTGAGCTCGTGTCGTGACACCTTGTGTCTATGTCGCGACACGAAACTTCAAACCCAAAACCTTGAGCATTCAAAGTACGATGTCGCGACACTGTCGGGTTTGTAATTTTTGACTCATTTTTTGTACGACCTGTACGACCCTATATATATATGCTAATCGATTTTGAACCCTAATTTTACACTCTAAACACATTCTAAACTCCCCCTAAGCCCTTATAACAGCAGCCGACCACTTCCTTTTAATCTCTGCTTCTATTTTTTGTAGTATTTCATGAGCTCTCGTCTCTATTTCAACCACCTCTTTGCATAACACGATAGTGAAGCGTTCTTAAATTTTTTATTTTATTGTTATTTCATCATATTAGTTGTATATAAATTATTTTTATATATATTGCATTTAAAAATGGCCCCGAGAAAAGTTTGTCGTACCTCACAACTGACCAAATTGAGAGAATTCAATTCTACCCGATTTCGGAGTCAAGAAGTCGAGAAATACTTCTTGGAACTCCAAGGCAAAATATTTATTCAAGAACGCGGGTTTGACCCATCGTTCGATTTGAACGATGAGATTTGAGATTTAATTCATGCGAACTAATGGACTGATTTCTATCTCACACCAAAAGATTCAGCGATCAACTCGGTGGTGTATGAGTTTTATGCCTTGCTAAAAAAGCGAGAAAAGAATAAATCACAGCACGACGTGTTCACTTATGTGACTGTCCAAGGCAAAGAGGTCATGTGCACTCCCCGTGAAATTTGTAATTTTTATAATGCTCCATACTATGCCTCCGACGACATTGATTATTTTAAAGACATAGATATGGACGAGATTTTTACCTATTTAACCGAGGGGAGAGGTGTTTGGAAATTCCAACTGAGCACCAATATCCCATTATCGTTCAATCAGACAATTATGTTCCCGATTGCCAAAATGTGGATGTAGGGTACACATGTAATTTTTGGAATTGCAAACATATAGGGGTCACAGAAATGTACTTAGTAATAAATCTGACTTGCATATGTTAATAGTAAATCAACAAAACACTCATGCATGAAAAACATTGATTTTACTCATAACAAAAGATAATCAAATATTCTAAGTCACATTTCGCAATACAATATAACTAAAACCTTAACAAAATTATTTGAATGATAGAATCAAAGCATAATAAGTATAAAACCCTAATAAATAAACCCCATTGCCTATTTTCCCAGGTTCGCCAATATCTAGTCAAGAGTGAGCCTCACCAAGTCATCTACCACACCACTGCTATCCGCTACCTACTTACCTGTGAAGTAAGAGAGGAGTGGGTGAGTTTATTGCGAACTCAGTGAAAAATCAAGAATCAACAAGGTATGCTTTAAAAAAGAGGTTAAAACAGAAAGAAGACTTAGTCTTAAAACTGTTTCGCGTGCTGGGTTTACAGGTGAGGTTGCAAGACCTAATTCACAAATCCTGTCAAAAAATATGAGTTTGTAAAATAGTTCGCATGTGTTATTGAAAAATAATATTAAAAAATTAGCTTGTGCTTGTTTGAAAAACAAATCTTATTTAGTGTGAAACACGATCACAAACTTGTCTTATCAGAAGGGTTGAGGAACATTAAGATATGTTCTCGCCCACACTTATCAAAATTTTATCTCGTTGGATATACAGATCTCCTTATAACACCTTAGAATGACTCAAAATGTAACATCCCAGTTTTGGCGGGTTCAAGGTTGGCATGTAGTGTAACAGCCTATTTTCAATAAAATCGAAATAGTGTTTTTGGGACCACAAATTCGATGAGTAAATTATTATTTTATTATTAGTTTAATGTTTATAGGATGTTAGAAGGCTTGTATTAAAATTTCCTTAAGAAATTTCGATGTTTGCATGCTTAATTATTTGAAAAGGACTAAATCGTAAAAAGTAAAAAGTAAAAAGTAAAAAGTGGAGTTCTATTAGTAAAAAGGGTCAAATGACTGTGAAAATTTAAAGTGAGAGGACTTAGATGGTAATTAGACCATTAAAATAGTTAGTGGACTTTTATGGACACTAATTAGGTGATTTTTAAGTTAAAAGATAAGGTTAAAATAATAAATTAATAAATAAACTTAAAATTAAAGAAAAGAAAAGATGTATCATCTTCTTCATGTTATTTTTCCACCAAAATTAGAAGGGAGAAAAGCCATAGCTAGGGTTTCTTGGTTCAACAATTTCAAGTGCTTGCATGTAAGTGATTTTGAGCTCATTTTTAATGATTTCTATATTTTCGAGGTCATTTTAGCTTAACCTAGCTAGCCCGGGGATCAATTTACAAAAATGTTAAAGATTTAGGGTTTTTCCATGAATTTTCTTGCTCTTGATTTTTAATGAAAGATTATGAGTCCTTGTTGATAAATAAACAAGTTTTATAAATTGATTTTTGATGAAAATGACATTTAAGGACTTATTTGTAAAAATGATAAAATTTCATGGTAAATTTATGAAATGGTGGTTTTTATGGATTGATTTAGGTCCCTAGAGAATTTGGCTAGCATGAAAAGAGGATTAAAATGCTTAGATTTCAATTTATGAGCTTAAGGACCAAATTGTGAAAAAATTAAAATGTTAGGGGTAAAATAGTAATTTTGTGAAAATATGAAATATGGACTGAATTGAATAATAGAAGTAGTAAATAGATTGATATTTTCTATTTAGATCAAGATAGACCTCATACGGATTTAGATTTGGAAAAACTAAAGCCTCAGATTAATCGACTTCGTTTTTATGCTCAAATCGCCGAGGTAAGTTCGTATGAATGAGTATCATTTTTAATACTAATTTCAATTATATGTTAATATGTTAGTTTTTATGTAATTGAATGATACATATCCAACGATGTCGTGAAAATTATCGAGTCTCGGTTGAACCTTAGGAATTCGTAGGATACAAATGACATGTCATTAGGGTTTTCATGTTTCGGGTGCTGGTCTTGAAGTCCTACTGATGGCTGAGGTCCTGCATATATTGCGGATACTCCATAGCTTGTGTGAGCAACATCGTGTAGCTTACATTTTGACCCACAGCTCATATAAGTAGGCCCATTTTGCAGCTCGTGTTAACAACGATGTAAAGGAAAGGTTACTATTATATGTTTAACACAGTTCATGTGAGCTTTCTTGAGTATCCGATGATATTCTAAATGGTTCAACAGGCATAAAAAGGAAAGGAATGGTAAGTTTTTAAATGAACTATATTATGTAATTATGAAAAGGATTGAAATGGTAGGCTTTAATGAAAGTATACTTATGTTTATGAAAGTGATGAAAGAAAATGAATTATATTCATGTACAAATAGTTTAGCCCATGTTAGTTCATGTGAATTATGTTTAAATGCACTAACATGTGTTGTTGATTGGGTTGAAAGCTCGTCGGAGATCTATCACACTATCTAACATAATTTTTTGTAGTTTTTTGATGTTTCGTCTAAGGTTATAATGGCATGTATAGGTGGACTTGTTATGTTAATTAGTTGAAAGTGAGATGATAAGTTTGCCATGTATAAGTTGTTTTGGTTGGTATACTTTTGGCACTTTTGGGGCCTTATTAGTAGGTGTTAATTTAGAAATGATTTGATGCATATTTGAATGGCTAAAAGGGTATATGATGAGTTAAATTCATTATGGTCATGATATGGTAAGTTTTGGAAATGATATTGTATTATGTGTGTATGATTGAAATGTGGTAAAATGCATATTTTTAGGCAAGTTTGTATGTTTGCATTTGAGATGCCTTATATGGCATATTGGTTGAATGATTTTGGACTATTGAATTGGTCATTTCATATTGGTTTTGGTCATGTTATGATGCCTTGATTATGTTCACAATGCTTTTAGGTGGTTGCATGAGTTGGTGTTAGAAATGGCTTGATTTTGGCCAATTTCTTGTCCATACGGCCTAAGACACGGGCGTGTGACTCAACCGTGTGTGACACATGGCTAGGTGACACGGTCATGTGTCCACTATAGGTTTTAATGCATGCAAGTTAGGCTATTACATAGCCTAGCACACTGCTTGGCACACGGGCCTGTGTGGCTATTTCAAGAGTTACACGGCCTAGCACACAGGCGTGTGGCTTGGCACTGTGACCCAACTCAGAGAGTTACACGGGTAAGGACACGGGCTGGGACACAGCTGTGTGTCCCTATTTCGATTATTACATGGTCTGAGACATGGGCGTGCGTCTCAACTGTTTGAGGCACACGGCCTGACCACACGGTTGTGTAACCTATACAGTCAAATTTTCTAACTTTTTTTAATACTTTTCAATTGTTTCCAATTTGGTCCCAAATAGTTTCTAAGGTATTTTTAAGGCCCTGAGGGCTCGATTAAGGGACATTACGTATGTCATTGAATATAGTTAGATTATGTTTGCAATGATGTGTGAAATTAATGTTTTAATGTTTCGTTTGTACGGTAACACTCCCTAACCCTATTCCGACGATAGATATAGGTTAGAGGTGTAACATTCAGTTTTGAAATAACCTGTTCGGAAAAGTGGTATCTACCTAATAGTTTCCTTTCGCATATAGAATAGGTATTTCTATTAGTGTTTAAGTCGATGGTGGTTTAAGGATAAATCATTATGAAGGGTTGGATGAGATAACAACCAAGTGGAGAGATGACTATGAAAAGAGTACTTGCCAAAGGCGTAATACTCCATGTTATTAGAGTAACGATTCTAGTTCTGTTGTAAGTATGGTAATTAAGGCCCCCCTAGTTAGGGTAACCAAATATTGTCCCTATTAGATTCTTATTTATAAATGCATTTACAGTTGTAAACCACTATTAAAGATATTTTTGAAAGAGTGTGACACGTGTCAAGTTTTATTAAGGGAACATGGGCCTTATCTATAAATATATTAGTTAAATATGTTGGAGAGGAAGGCATTTCATCTTCTTATTCCTTTTGAAATCGATGTTGTGGATTTCTTTGAAATCGATCTATATTTTGTTGCCCTTAGGCTGGAACTAAAGATTGAATATAAAGGAGAAGTTTTCACCATATCTTGGGTGAGTATTTCAATTATGTATAAGGAATCTCGAAAAGTAAGTCTGTTAACTTTGGTGAACAATAAGATTAAAGGAAAAAAGGGTTTGGTATGGGTTTTGATGATGTTTTTATGTCCTTTCAGAAGTGATTACTGCCGATTGCAAGTCAGGTGTTTGGATCTGGCGTTCAAACTGCTGTAAGTGAGTCTCTACTATGAATCTTGTATGCATACTATTCATATTAAAATATATATGTGAACATGATCAAAACACAAATAAAAAACCATGAAAAGTACAAAAAGAAGGATACTTGTACGATATTGTAAGAATAAAGTTAGGTCATGAATGACTGTTATTAATATATTTATTTAAGTGTAGCTCGAGAACTAAAGGTAAGAAATTATCTAGCATATGAATGAGTTTGGGTAAGTGAATACCATGATCAAGTTCTCCTTGTGGAGCCTCTGGTAGGGTAGTTGTTACTAACCAGACTGGCAAGTCACAGCCTGAACAAAACGAAAGACCATGTGGTTTTGACCCATGGCATCCTTTGATAAGAAAACAAACATGGTGTAGCCATCAAAAAATTCATGATTGATTTGGCCAATCGCGATACATGATGTGTATGCAAGTCTATGAGCTTGCGTCCCCTGGCAGCAAAAAATATGAATTGATATGATAGAAATGATTTATAGCGTAACCTTCAACATTGACCTACCGTAATTTGGTGTAGCAGATTAAACTAGTTTTCATACTTAAGGAGCTTGAATACAAACACTTTTATTATGTTTTAGTTAAGTTTTTATATTTTGTTTTAAATTTAATAAAAAATGTATTTTGAGTCTTTTATTAAACTTAGGGGCCGAATGAGGCCTAAAGGCGAGCTAACGTACTTAGTGAGTGTGTAGGAGACCATTTAAGGGAGTTGAAACTCAATACTGGTTGCTGTGTTGGAGCGCGAGGAGTTCAAAGTCGCAACATAGGGACATAATCATGGGATGTCACAACACACCTCTGAAGCTACCCCTAAACTATGTATACTACCTTCAATGTTGTGACATAGGGAATAGGGTGTCCCGACGTTGACCTTGTACGAGAAGCACTTATGAGTTAGGGGCATTTTGGTCTGCATAATGGAAATTAAACATGAGAATGCCAATTGACCTAGGGTTGAGGACGACGACAACCCTAACTCTATAAATAGGTTTTTAAAACACTTGTTTAAGGAAAACTTTTCATACTTTAAGTTTTCTTTGTAATTTTAGTTTTTAGTTCTCAGTTTCCTTTCTTTTAGGACTTAGGTTTGTTTTTAGTTCTTTTCTATTTTGTGTTTTTAGGAGAACGTGGTTTGTAAATGTGATCAAACGCTAGTGGATTTTCTATGCTTCATCTATCAAATACAAATAGGATTCTTTAAACTTTACTCTTGATTTTTTATTTATGTTTATCCTTATCATCAAGTTCATTGTATTTATGAGATCCATGAGGAACTAATCCTCTTCTGGGGGACTAGTGAGTGGAGGTGTGATTAATTGATTACTATAGAGGGTTTTCATAGCGGATTACCTGTTTGTGAGAGGAAGAACTTAAACCCTAAGCTTGACAACCCTAGGAAGTCATTTAGGTAGGAATTAACCGAAAATTGGTATGACCTATCTGTGAACACCTTAGCCTCAAACCAATCTGGACTTTGAGGTCGAGAGATAAGTAGTTCTTGCCGAGTCATTAGTTGAGTGGAAGATCGAGAGATCCTACTAGAGTAATGAATAGTTGATTGAGTAGAAACCCGAAATAGGAATTAGTTATGACTACCGAAGCGAGCTAATCACCCATGCTTAGAATTCATAGTCTATAAATTAGTTTTCCGAAGTCCCTTTTATTTAGGTTTTTGTTATTTGTATTTCCTTATTTATAAAAACCCAAAAATCTTTCTTTTATGTTTTATCGTAATATAATTTGTTTAAAATACTAATTAGATCTATTTACGTTTAAGTTAGAATTAATCTATTAATTCGCCTCCCTTAGGTACAGTATTTGGATTATGCACCTACTTCGTTGTAAAAACTATATTACAACCTAACCCGTATACTTGTAGATATCGCCTTGAGTTCATATCTTTTAGTTGCAGTATTCACACTCTAGACGTTAGTACGTCCGGAGGCGGTCATACATGAGAATTGAAATGGCAGACAACGATGCATGAACAAATACATAAAACCATGTGGTTTCGACCCATGGTAGTATATGAAATAACGTTATTAATGGACCATAAGTATATGACCTTGTATGGTATGTTCTGTTTGGCTTGAATGGTGTGATCTATCATATATGTCTGGTAAGGTTTATATACTTGTAATTTTGATAAGATACAAATAAGTCAGATAGTTTTGTGATGAGTATAGCTGAGGTAAATTGCTATTAGGCTTAAGGTCGAAGGTTAAGTAAGATCTGTAAATTAATCGAATAAGTTATTGAAAAGAACCGTGTAGTTTCAAGATAATAAAGGTATTCACCCAGATGGTTTGAAATGGTTAGATAAGTATATATATTTGTAACTGTGTAAGATCTAAGGCTTACTCATTAAAAGTTTGTCTATATTGTGGTTAATGGTTGAATTAGAGTTTTTTGGAATCTATCAAGACACGATTATCTAGGATTTAATGATCTCTCTTGAAATTATAAGGAATCTGGAAAATGGGTATTCTAAATAGACGTATTCTTGTAGAATGGATGTGGAATTCAACTAAATGATTTCAATAATGTCTTATTAGTATAAATACATGTGATATAGAATTAGAGCATGTTTGAGTGTCATTTTGAAGGAACCCAGTTTAACAAAAGTGTTTGCTAAATACATATGTCTCCACCAAAGGTAAAAATCAACAAATATTTTTTTGAAATAAGAGTATGGATTAAGGCATGAATTGTTAGAAGTGGATTCTAAGGATATGTGCTGTTAAGAAATTATTATTGTGACCAGAAACTTATGAAAAGTATGAAAGGGTTCCTCAGTTAATGAAATAAGGAAGGTTTAGTAGAATAAGAGCATGATAACTGGTGCATAAGAGAATGATGAAACGGTGGTGGTATCTGCCAGAATTAATGAGGCAGAATAATGAATGGCGTATCGTAGTTCTGCAACACCCTATACCCGGCCCGGTCACTGATAACTCTTGAAAAGAGTTATATTTTATGCCTTTAGACTTGATTAATTTCATGTACTTAGGTAAGTTTAGTTGCATTTTAGCATTTTCCTTTAATGTTTTTTAGGAATCTGCATTAAAAGGCTTGGACAGTGCTTAAATGTTATTACATCTTACTTCTAATTACTTGTAGAAAGGATTTGTTTAATAAGTGGCTAGTGCAGAATGAGGAAAATAAGTAAATGAGTGAAGGTATGTTGTGGCAAAATGTTGGACAATCTGCCAACACGAATGCCGTGGCAATGCCAGGAAGCGACCCAATTAACATTTAACCGTTAGCAGCCCTGTTGTATGTGTACCAGAAAAAGCAGCCTTAAAAGAGGAAAAAGAAGATGGGATCATGGGATGATGGGCCTACTCTAAAGGAAGAGGTATAAAACCCAACAAGAAAGAGGAAAAAAGGCAGAGAGAGAAACAGTTAGAAAGAAAATTGGAAAAATCTTTGGACAAAAGTAGAAGATAACGATTGAGAACAAGGCAGAGTCGGAAAGGGAGAAGAAGAAGGCAATCCCTTTAGGCAATCACAAGATATTGCGCCGTCGAAGTTGTGGGCTGGATAGGTGAAAGCTATCTTCCCTAAGTTCTTCCTTTTCTTCTTTATTTGTTTCTTTGTGATATTAATTGATGAAAATGATGTTGAATGTTATTTTGAATTTGGATGTTATTTACAAACCCAGGAGTTAAACTTATAGGGTTAGGATTGCTTGATGAAACCTTTATTACCTTTAATAGCTAAAGCCTAGACTAGTTTTAATTTATTGTTTCATTCAATGGAATTTATGAATTGTATGCATATAATCCCTAGACATAGATGAATGTGTAGCATGTTTATGAAATTAATCTAATACTGACAAGGTTAGGTTAGTTAGATCAAAATTGAATGATATGAGCAAGTATTCGACCGGATACTTGTAGCAATCTCTAGACATAGAGCAGCGTTCCATATGGAAAGAAAACAAAACAGTTCCGGGTACCGTGCTAAAGGCCTATAGACATATATCGCTTTAGGCAAGGTTGTAACACCACTAACCCGTATCCATCGCCAGAATAGAGTTATGGAGTATTACTAGAAAATTTAAAACTTAAAACATTCATTTCTAAACATTCCATAAATCATGTTATAATCCATTCAAATACATGCATATTGTCCCTTATATAAGCCCTCGAGGCCTAAAAACACTTTAGAAACGAATCAGGACTAAATTAGAAATATATAGAATTTTGGGAAAAAGTTAGAATTTTACAAACTGCTTAGAATTTTCCAAACTACATGGGTCACATGTCCGTATGACCAGGCCGTGTGACTTACACGGCAGAGACACACGCTCGTGTCTTAGGCCGTGTGAACATTCGAAGTAGGGACACACGGCCATGTCCCAGCCCGTGTCCGTACCCGTGTAACTTTCTGACTTGGGTCACATGGCCAAGCCACACACCCGTGTGCCAGGCCGTGTAACTCTCAAAATGGCCTTACACGTCCGTGTGCCAGCCCGTGTAACTCTCGAAATGGCCTTACACGTCCATGTGCCAGGCCGTGTGCTAGGCCATAGAATAGCCTGACTTGCAACCCTTTGAAACCTATAGGGGACACACGGCCGTGTCACATGCCTGTGTCTTAGGCCGTGTGGACAAGAATTAGGCCATTTTCAAGCCATTTCCTTCACCCAAATTATGCACTCACATACCATCAATTTGCACCTATTTCAAACATTCAAAGTTTACCTAAAATAAGCATAATCAAGCTATAACAAAGTGTTACCAATTCATACAACCAATATGCCTCAAGGCACCTCAATCGCAAGTTATCACATTAACTTAAATCATACATATATTTAGCCATTTATCAACTCAACATTTGCTACTTAATTCCATACCAAACCATACCACCTTGGCCACATTCAAACATACCAAAAGGGCAATTTATAACATGTATACAATTGACCATTCTAACACATACCATTTAAGCACCAAAATGCCAAAATGTTAACAATCATCAAGCTATATATTCATGCCAACATAATAACCAACCAACCACCTAAAATGTCATATTTACAAGCCAAACATATTGGCCATTTCATCAAAAACAAAATACCTATACATGCCATTATAACCAAGACTTAAAACATCAAAATCTATCGATATAGTCGATGGATAGTATGATAGGTCTCTGACGAACTTCCAACCCGAACGAGCTTTCGATTAACTACAAAACATAGAAAAATGAACACAATGTAAGCATATAATGCTTAGTAAGTTCGTAATTCATAAACGATGCTTACCAATACAATTCATAAGCTTAAAATTAATATGAATCATTCCAATACAAGCTTGGTACAAGCCTAAGCATCACCAAAAACCCAAATTAGTGCTTGATCACATAAATTCAATATCAACCCATGATAAAATAACTTTCCACAAATCATGAATACAATGCTTCCTACCTTCCATAGTAATAAGTAACTTGCATAAAAAACTCTTACCGAAGCTCACATGAAGTGGAATCACAATGGTTGTCACCATCCCTTTTCATAGTTCGATAGCTGAAGCTATCCCTTTTCATAATGCGATGGTCGTCACCATCCCTTTTCATAATTCGATAGCCGAAACTATCCCTTTTCATATTTCAATGGTCGTCACCATCCCTTTTCATTGTTGATAGTTGTCACCATCCCTTTTCATAGTTCGATAGGCGAATCTATCCCTTTTCATAATTTGATAGCTGAAGCTATCCCTTTTCATTGGTCGATGATTGTCGATACGCAATTAGATTTTTCCATTGAAATACAATATGATATTATAAAACAATAGCATTTAAGAAATAATTTAAAAATGCTATTTAAACGTAGGATTTACCTCAACGATGAAGTGTAGAAGCAGAGTCTATTAATCCGAAGCTTTCTCTTTGCCTCGATCTAAAGTCGTACGAGGTCTATCTTGATCTAAATCAATAAATTCAATCAATTTAATAGCCATTCAATTCAATTCAATCCAAATTCACATTTTTACAAAGTTTTGATTTCTTAACAATTTAGTCCTTAAGCTCGTAAAATGAAATTCATACAATCTCATCCCTACCCAAGTCTAGCCGAATTTCACATGGGCTCATAGCAACTCATATATTTCATTTTTTTCACAATTTCACCATGAAAATTTCATATATTTCAATTAAACCCCTAATTGACAAATTCATCAAAAATCACTTCACAAAAGTTGTTTATCTAACAAAAAAAGGTTCACTTTCTTCCATCAAACATCACAAACAACATGAATACATTCATGGAAAAATCCTAATCTTTTAATAGTTTTGCAAATTAGTCCAAGGCTAGCTAGATTAAGCTACAATGACTCCAAAAACATAGAAATCATTAAAAACGAACTTGAAAACCTACCTTGCATGAATAATTTACCCTCTATTTTCGGTGGAGAAGATGATACCAACCAAAAATGCATTTTGTTTCTTTTATTAATTATATTAACATAAGTAATAATTTACTAATTTAACCTTATAAATTTAACCATTTAAAACACCTATTAAGTGTCCATAAATGTCCACTCAAAATAACATTGGTATAATTACCACATAAATCCTCTAACCATTTAATATCATAGCTATTAGATCCCTTTAGCTTATAGAACTCAAGTTTTACACCTTTTACAATTTAGTCCTTTTTATCGAATTAAGCATGCAAACGGTAAAATTTTTTAACGAAGTTTTTATACGATAATATTAACATGCTGTAGACATTAAAATAATAATAAAATAAATATTTTCACTTCAGATTTGTGGTCCCAAAACTACTGTTTTGATTTCACTGAAAATGTGCTATTACAACTCTCCCCCTTAAAGGAATTTTTGTCCTCGAAAATCTTACCAAAAAAGAGGTTTGGATATTGGTTTCTAATAGCTTATTCCGTTCCTAGGTGGCCTCCTCTATCCCGTGTTGTTGCCAGAGAACTTTCATTAAAGCTATGTTTTTATTTCTCAATTCTTTAAATTCTCGAGCTATGATTCTGATCGGTTCTTTACTATATGACATATCAGGCTGAATCTGAACGTCCGCTAGTGAGATAACATGTTGGGTCTGATTGATACCGCCGTAAAATTGATACGTGAAACACATTATGAATCCTTTCCAACTCCGACGGTAAAGCTAAACAATATGGTATTGGACTGATTCTTTCAATAATCTCAAACGGCTCGATAAATTGCGGACTTAGATTTCTTTTACGACCGAAACGAATAACTTTCTTCCGGAGTGATACTTTCAGGAATACTTTATCACCGACTTCAAATTCAATATCTTTACGTTTTAAATTTGCATACGATTTTTGTCGATTTGAAGCTTCTTTCAAACATCTTAGATTACTTTCACTTTTTCTTCAGTCTCCCGAATCAAATCAACCCCGTGAATCTTTTTCTTACTGAGCTCAATCGAATACAATGGAGTTCGACATTTACGACCATACAAATCTTCATACAGTGCCATCTTTATGCTCGACTGGTAATTGTTAATATACGCAAACTCAACCAATGATAAATATTTCTCCCAATTGCCTTCGAATTCTAAAACACAACATCGAAGCATATCTTCGAGTACCTGAATCACTTGTTCAGACTGACCATTTGTCTGAGAATGGAATGTAATGCTAAAATGTAAACGTGTACCTAGAGCCTCTTGTAACTTGCTCCATAATCGTGATGTAAATCATAGATCTCTATCCAAAATAATGGAAACTGACACCCCGTGAAATTTGACAATCTCAGCAACATATAGCTCGGCTAATCTCTCAAGAGGATAATCTGTACGTACTGGAATAAAATGTGCAGACTTCATCAGATGATCAACGACAACCCAAATTGCATCTCTCTTTCTCGGAGACAAAGGTAATCCCGATACGAAATCCATGGTGACACGTTCTCACTTCCACTCCGGTATCATCACCGACTGTAACAGAACAAAAGGTACCTAATGTTTAGTTTTAACTTGCTGACATACTAAATTTTTCGATACAAACTTAGAAATTTCTTGTTTCATACCTGGCCACCAGTACATTTGTTTCAAGTCACTGTACATCTTATTGCTACCAGGATGAACAGATAAGCTACCACTATGAGCTTCATGTAAAATCTTCTGGACAAGATCTGAATTTCTCGGAATGCAAATTCCACCTCTGAAGTATAAACAATCGTCGGATCCAATATGGAAATCTGAATCAAAATTCAACTCACTCTAGTTCCATTTAGCTAACAACGCATCATCACATTTCTGAGCCTTACAAATTTGTCGTAAAAACATCGGTCTAGCTTTCAACTTAGCTAAGATCGAACCATCATCAGACAACATCAATTGCGTATTGAATGTTTGCAAAGCAAAAAGAGATTTTCTACTCAAAGCATCAGCGACTACATTAGTTTTACCCGGATGATAATCTATAATCAAATCATAATCATTTAATAGCTCGAGCCACCTATGTTGTCTCAGATTCAAATATTTCTGCTACATTAAATACTTCAAACTTTTGTGATATGTAAAGATGTGGCATTTTTCGCAGTACAAATGGTGTGCAAACACAATAGCTTCTAGTTCTAAATCGTGCATCGGATAATTCTTTCTGTGCGACTTTAATTATCTAGAAGTATAAGCTATTACTTTGCCTTCCTGCATCAAAACACAACCTAAACCATTCAAAGAAGCATCACTAAAAATCACAAACTCTTTACCCGACTCAGGCTGAACTAACACCGGCGCCTCGGTCAACAATGCTTTCAAGTGATTGAAGCTTTGCTGACATTTCTCAGACCACTGAAACTTCACATCTTTTTGCAATAATCTCGTCATTGGTGTAGCAGTCATCAAGAATCCCTTTACGAACCTTCTGTAATACCCAGCTAGTCCCAGAAAACTTCTAACCTCGGATACATTCCTCGGAGATTTACTATCAACAACGGCTGAAATCTTTCTCAAATCAACTCTGATGCCTTTGGCTGATACAACATGTCCCAAAAATCCAACTTCTCGAAGCTAGAATTTGCATTTACTAAACTTGATAAATAATTACTTTCCGCGCAAAGTTTGCAAAACATTTCTCAAATGCTTGGCATGCTCATTCTAACCTTGTGAGTAAATCAAGATATCATCGATAAATACCACAACAAACCGATCTAAATATGGTCTGATTATTCTGTTCATCAAATCCATAAATACTGCAGGTGCATTAGTTAAACCAAACGACATCACAAGAAATTCATAGTGTCCGTACTTGGTCTAGAATGCAGTTTTTGGCACATCAGAATCTGTAACTCACACCTGATAATAACTAGAACGAAGATTAATCTTTGAAAATACTGTTTCACCTTTCAACTAATTAAACAGATCATCAATACGTAGCAATGGGTATTTATTCTTGATCGTAACTTTGTTGAGCTAGTGATAATGAATGCATAATCTCATAGATTTGTCCTTTTTCTTAACAAACAGAACAGGTGTACCCCAAGGTGAAAAACTAGGTCGAGTAGAACCCCTATCTGTCAACTCTTGCAATTGTGCTTTAAACTCTTTCAACTTAGTAGGAGCCATTCTGTAAGGAGCTATCGGTATTGGTGATGTTCCTGGTACTAACTCAATGACAAACTGAACTTCTCTAATCGGCGGTAACCCGAGTAACTCTTCTGGAAACACATCTAGATACTCACAAACCACTGGAACTAATTCTAACTTCAACTCAGAAACTCTAGAATCAAATACATATGCAAGGTACACATCACAACCCTTTCTTACATATTTCTGTGCTGACATAGCCGAAACAACTTTCACCGTTCTAACATTTTAACATAATAATCTTTCGTCTATAGTTCATAATAGCATTATGTAAAGTCAGCCAATCCATGCCCAAAATCACATCAAACTCATCAAATGGCAATAGCATCAAATCAGCTGGAAAATTGCAACTTTGAATCATTAATAGAAAGTTTTTGCCAAACCTTATCAACTAGCACATACCGACTTAGGGGGTTCGATACTTTAACCATGAATTTGGTGGACTAAATAGGTAAATTCTTACTTGACACTAGATTAGTGCATACATACGAATGGGTTGATCCCGAATCAATCAAAGTAGTAACATTAGTATCAAAGATAGAAAATATACCAATAATAACATCTGGCATTGAAGCTTCCTCTCGTGCTCGAATTGTGTAAACTGGTTGATGCTCGTGCCTTAGATCTCACAACAGAGTCTTTTGTTTTAGTATGACTATTACTCATATTTCCAGGATTACGAGGTGGTCTATCGATCGTGACAGTATTGCTAGGTCGAACATTCTGAACTTTTTCTTTCTCAAGTACCTCAGGGCATTCTCAAATAAAATGCTTATATGAACCACATTTTAAACACGCGTCGTCTTTCGCCCTGCACTCATCAAAATGTTGACATCCATACTGTTGACAATCAAGCTTATTATCTTTAACACTTCTTACGATCACTACAGACGTAGCTTGCGCCTTTAAACCTGTATTTTGTTTACCTCGGCCTCTACCAAAATATCCCACTCAAGCAGTCAAACGGTTATAATGTTCTCTCAATTTCTTTGATAACAACTAATATGACTTCCCCAATGATCTCTTTCTTGAATCTATAACTTCATAATCAACTTTGTGAGTGTTGGAATATGAGTTATTATTCTAGTTAAAATTAACCATGTAGTAAAATGACGCTGGGTTTGATGGGCATTTGCCAAACACATGATTTTCATCGTAATAAACACATGACAGCTCGACTAATTTCATCTCCTAGACTGCAGTTGGATTTTTCATCATTTTAATCATGTTAGCTAAAGAAGATACCTAGGATGTCAATTAAGTGATTGCATCAAGTTCCATGGTGTCAATTGCTATTCTGCTAGTCTCAACTCTCATGGTAGGATATTGATAATCATTGTTGACAATCTTTTCCAAAATCTCATATGCTTCATTATAGGATTTATCCAACAAAGTACCATTGGCGGAAACATCAACTACCATCCTCGTATGCACATTCAGCCCATTATAGATTATCTTTGTCTAAGTCTAGTGTTGGAATCCATGCATCGGGCATTTTTGAATTAAATCTTTGAATTGTTCCCAAGCTTCATATAGTGTTTCATCCTCAAATTGTCGAAAAGATGTGATGTCATTTCTATGCTTGGCATTCATATTTGGGGGATTATACTGTAGCAAAAACCACTGGTAAAGATCATTTCATGATGCCACTATTCCCGAAGGTAAAGCATTCAACCATGCTCTCGTATGATCTCTTAAAGAATATGGAAACAATTTAAGTCGTAGAACATCTTTAGGAACACCCTGTTGTCTAAATGAGTCACAAACCTCTAGAAAAAATTCGTAAATGTAGTCTTGGATCTTCAATGGTTAATCCACTAAATTGTCCTCTTGTTTGTAACATTTGAAACATTACCGGTTTCAGTTCAAATTGCTAAGCCTGTATGGTTGGGTTGACTATCCCTGGATTCAGATAATCCAGCATTGGAACAATATGCTCTCGAATTGGCCTATCTCGATCATCTACCACACGTCCAATGGGAGGATTTGCATTGCGATCATTTGGATTACCATTAAGATCATTCTTGTTTCCAGCCATTCTTTTTAATTCTTTCCTCTTTCTCCACAAGGTTATGTTAATCTCCGAATCAATAAAGGTATTATGTGTTAGGAAGAATGCCTCTTCTCTTGCACTAATTGGAAACCTGTAAAAAGTAAATACACTAAGTTAAATAAAACTACTAAGTAAAATAACCAAACAAAATTTCACCAAATTGTCGATCCTCGGCAACGACACCAAAAACTTGTCGCGTGTGAATATGATATGCGATTTGTGCAAGTATATATGTCGGTTCAAGTAATAAAGTGATGAGTGTGTATCGTTCCCATGAGGATCGAATTGAGGCATAAAAGTGGTCAAGTTATTATAATTAAAATGCGATTAATGCTATGACAAAGTCAATGATAAATATGCAGTGGCAATTACTAGAGTAATGATGTAAGCAATACGTGGAATTAATGAATAACAGGAAACGCTATGGCAAAATGAGAGTAAAAATACAATGGCAATTATGAGAATAGCTATGCGAATAACAAATAAATAAGAAATAAACAACTAAGTATGCTATGGCAAAGATTCTACGACAAAGGATAAAGTATATATGATGTTGACATGAAAGGTTGGGATTACTAATAATCTACCCTTATTGTCAGAAATGCCTCGGCAAAATCGTAATCAATTTACTGCTCAGAGATTTCTAAAGTGGTCTGCTTCTTTCAAAAGCAAAAATATCAAGTTACCTTGCTGGTGGCGATATATGTCTATAGGCCTTTAGCATGGCATCCTGTATTGTTTCCTTTTGTATGATCATTGCTCTATGTCTAGAGTCCACTACAAGTATTTGTCGAGTACTTATTCATAACATTCAACCACGGTCTAACTAATCTAAGATTTCTAGAATAAGATTAATTTAAGGGTATGCTGCATAGTTGACTATGTCTAGGGATTGCACACCAACAATTTAGAAATTGGAACAGTTGAATAAAACAGTAAACTAATGTAGATTTATGCTTCAACCATTAAAGGAAAATAAAGGTTTTATCAAAGTAATTCCAACCCAATGAGATTTAGCTCATGGGTTGGCAAATAAAATTCAACACCAAAATATTATCCAACACCATTTTCATTATTCAATTCAAGGAAAAACAAAGTAAGAAATACGAAAGAATTTGGGAAGATAGCCGTCGCATGTCCAGTTCACACTCCAGCGTCGTAGTGTCTTGTGGTGGCTGAGAGGGGTTGCCTTCTTCTTCTTCTTCTCGTCACTGCTCAACCGCTACCCTCTATTCTTGCCGAAGGATCTCTCCCTCTTGTTCGTTCCCTCTTTGTTCGTTGTATAGGGTTTCCTCCTTTGGGTATTTATAAGCTTTTCCCTAGGGTAAATCCAACAACCTAAGATTATCCTATCCTCTTTTTTAGATTTTCTTTTTGGTTTAAAACCCCTTCCTTTAAGATAGGTGGTTATCAGCTTGTTATCTCATGATCTTTTTCCTTATTTTAAATTCTTTTTCTAAGATAAAAATCAATAGCCCAAGATTATCTTCTCTTTTTTAGGCATATTTATTCGGTACAAATAGAGTTGGGCTAAAACTGGTATGTGTTGAGTGTTGACTTAGTCTTCCTCCTGGAATCGCAAATTGCTATGACATTCATGCTGAAAAAATGTCCAACCTTTTGCGCCGACAAACTTTCATTCCTTTATTTCTCGTTCCTCAACCTGCACCTGCAAATCCACCAAACACAACCCTTTCACAAGCAAATTAAAGTAACAAATAACATTTAAACACAGTCTAAGCTCCTCATGCAATGATTAAGGAAAGATACTAATGAAATGTCCTAAAGTGCAACTAAATGTACTTAAGTACATACAACTAGCTAGGTTTAAAGGCAAGCAATATATCTCCTTTCAAGAGTTATTAGGACCCTAATGGATGCACAGTTGAACTACACTACCACGAAAAATGAGTTATTGTTGGTGGGTTTCGCATTCGATAAGTTTCGATCTTATTTAGTTGGTACCAAAGTCACCGTCTACACAGGACACTCTGCTATTAAACATTTGGTGACCAATAAAGATGTCAAGCCAAGATTAATTTACACTTTTGCTACAGGATTTTAATTTGGTGTGTATGCTTAGGCTTTGGCCAAGTTGTGGCTAGATTACGCCACATTAAATTTTATAAAATTA
>CM025146.1:9748645-9762281 GCA_013467495.1 Gossypium gossypioides
TCGACAAGAATTTTATCGAAACTTTATGATTTTAAGTTAAAAAGGGTATGTAAAAATGAGGAAATTTTCGTGTTTTCAGCAGCCAATGTGAACAACCTAGACAACATTAAGACAACGTTTAAATGCAATATTATGAAAAAAATTAAACATGCTTTAATGTGTATGAACTTTGACAAACATTAATAATATCAGAATTAAGACATAATTAAAACACATAGTAATGATGTTCAAACTAAGACATAATTAAAGACACATATTAATGATGTTCAAACTAAGACGTAATTAAAGACTCAAACTAAAAATAACTAAAATAACTAAAATGGATAAAATCCTTATTTTCCAGCAACCAAAATAACAAACTAAAATTAAAACTTCATTTTACACTTAAGCCCCTCGTGCTTGGGCCAATTCCGATGTCGTTGAATTGCAGCATAACATGATGTGGCCGTGCTCATATTAGGAGGGTCCCAAGTTTAAGTCCCATCTCTTGAAAAATAAATTAATTTTTTCAAAATTCCATTTTTTTAAAGTCTTGCCGTCCAAGCCTAGTAAAACTAGGTATAAATACAATTTTTACTCAAAATAATCAGCCTCTAACTCACTTTCTCCTACCTTAGTCGTCTATAATCTCCTCTCCCTCTTTTTATCTTTATTTTTTTCTTTTCTTTTCACATTCTCCCAGTATTGTTGCTGTCGCACCTATCACTACCATTCACTCTTGATTTTTCTTTCTTTTGTGTTCAAGATTGAGCATCATCTTCATCCCTACCTTGCTGCCATTTTTCTTCAATTAGAACAGCCCCAAAATTGTAATCTTGAATCTCCAAGATCAACTCCAACCTGCCGCCCATCTCCATTAGCTTGTGTAAGACCTTTTTTTGTTCTAAAATTTCTTGGGTAATCTTGCAAGTTAAAAACCTAAATTTGAGTTCTTGGACATTTCTAATCAACCTTTAAACATATGTCAATTAGGGAAAAACGTTCTTAATTGATTGGCCTTTCGGAACTCACAAATTGGGAAGCGTAAGTTTAATTAAGCGTAACCTAGTTTGTTGTTTCGACATAGTTGTTGGGTAAAGGTTATGGATTGATTAGATGAAGGAATTTAATCATTATTAGCCATTGAGTATATTATTGAATTAGGTATTTGAGGGCGGGTTTAAAGGTGAATTGGTTGAATTTATACTAAATTTTGGTTTAGGTTGGTATAAGAATTTATTAAGGAAAATTGGAAGATTCGCTAGTGTGCTGCGAGGAAGCGAGACAGAAGGTGTGGGTCTTAAACTCATAAATTGCTTCGGTAATGGTAAATGTCATGTCATAGTTGATAAATTATCTTGCTGATTGGATTGGCTTAATGGCCAATATTAGTTTTGTGAGTGGCAAAACCAGGTGTGTTTCGAACCTTAAAAAATTAATGTCTCGACAAAATTGCTAGTTTGACAGCATGAATGTGTGATTGAGAATGTTTGATTGAATGATATGAATTATTGAGATATTAGGTTCATCCATGAGTTAAATGCATGCAATATTTGCTATGATGTATATCCATGAGGTTGCTATTTATGCACAATAAAATTTGTAAAGTATGTGAAATTGAATGATATTGATAGATACCATCTTAATGGTAATTTGAAAGTTGGAACTCTATTTCCTATTACGAAAGTATGTGATTATTGAGGACGTGTTGAACATGGCAAATAAATATGACAAGTATTGAAATATGAATATGTATGAGTTTGTGTGACATATTGCATAGGCATTGGGTTGGGATATTTTGTGGTTGAGGGAGGAGTTCTGTGGAGTACCGGTGGCATATTAAGTTAGCATATATTCGTAGTCAGTGCACTACATTTAGAGTATCGAGGGGATTGGCAATTTTATCGCATATTATATGTTATTGGCGATTGTATCACACTATTTGAGATTCGGTTGATTTTCTGCATCATTGATTATTGGTGGTTTTACCGCATCGAGCTATGCTTACATTTGTTGGAGTTTGGCAGACGAGTTTTGGGGAACTCGTGGTATGTAGCAGATGGTATGGGTAGGATCTCACATGGGCTTTTTTCATGATCATGTGCATTTAAATTGTTATTGATAATGTTTGAATGTTCTATGTGTATCTCTATAAAATTGCTTGAATTAATGCTTAATGCATGGTTGTTTAGTCTCATACCATGCTTGTTAAGCTCAACCCATTACCTTAACTTCTCAGGCAATGAACGAACTTAGGATCGAGATTGGCATGCGGACGTATAATGGACTTCAGACTTAATTTCATCATATTATTTTACTTTAAATTTATTTTTGGTTTATTTTTCTCATTATTGTTATTATTCAGTTTTTAGGATTGTAAGCTATTTAAAACTATTGTTTGAGACTATTTGTGTTTTGGGGATTACCATGCATGCATGACACTTATACTTGGATTAGTTTTACGGATCTTGCGTATTGAAAATGGGCTATGCATGATACATGTCTAAGTTAATAATTTGACTAGTAATGATATTTTTCCACTGCTAAAAAGGTATTCAAAATGATTTTGCTAAAGCAATACAAAAATTAGGTTTTATAAAAATTCACCTTTTTCACTAATTTGACAAAAGCATAGTTGGGCTAAGTAAAGGGACGTTTTCCAAAGTTAACAATAGAAACCACGATTGTACAAAACAGAGTACTTGAAGGTGTTAAACTGTCGTTAGAGTAGGTTCAACACTAAGGTATCCAATGTGGCCTTCACGATTTGATTGTAACATCTAGGCTGGGTTTGAGAGGTTATATTTAGTGGTATTAGAGCTTAATTTCAAAACCTCGGATTGAATTTGCAAACCTTTTCAAAACGGGTCTTTATACATGCATACATGAACAAAGGGTATCTTTGAGAAAAATAAACCACAAAATTTTGAAAGAACTTTTTACAGGGAATGACAGGGTTCTAAGGTCCGATGCCAAGTCCATAAAAACGATACCAGAACTTTAGTAAGAGTATAGAGACTATTGTATAAAACTTTAATGAAAGAATTATAAAATGTGAGTGCGTAAAAGACTAAACAATGTACTAAATGCTCTTACTTGAAAATTGTAGATTTATAAAACACAGAAATGAGTGCACGTGGAATGATAACTCGTGGTAGGAGGGGCTGTAGGGGGCGACCTTTGAGGGCTTTAGTTGAGTCGACTGCATCATTAGGGTGAGAATAGGATAATGAACAAAATGAGGTTAACAGTGAACCCACTACTGATGGTTGGAATATGGAAAATGGGTATATTAATGATGACCGTGTTGAGAATAATCTAGTAACGCTGGCTCCATTTAGGGCTTTGAATAGGGTTGTTGGGGCTCCAATAGGAGGAGTTAGTCATGGGACGATTGCTGGGAGGCTCCGCTCTAGTAGGGTATAATTGTTTAGGGGAATTGTTGGAACTGCTCCTAGAGTGGCTGATTATTGGATAAAAACCACTAAATGGATTTTGGAGGATTGGACTACACTCCTAAGTAGAAGCTTAAGGGGGTCGTGTCATTATTAAGGGATGAGGCTTATTGATGGTGCCATTCAGTGATTGGAGGTACGTTCCTAGAGTGAATTAATTGGACTTATTTTTAGGATGCCTTTCAGAGTAAGCTTGTGGGCCCTCATTATGTGCAGGCCAGTCGTTTGGAATTTATTGAGCTTAAATAGGGAGACAAGACAATTTCTGTGTATGAGGCGGAATTTCTAAGGTTGAGCCGTTATTCACCTAGTATGATGGCGTCTGAGTAGGAAAAGAGTTTTCATTTTCAAGAGGGTCTAAGGTATGACCTCAAGGTTCAGGTAGCTTCGCACCAAGTGCGTGTGTTTGAGGTTTTGGTCGAGAAGACCAAGATTATTTAGGAGATTAAGCGTGTGGAGCATAAGAAGAAAGGGAAATAAAGAGATCAACCCAAAAGAGAAACGTGCCCTACTGGCCCAAATCCATGACCTGTTAAGTGGGCCAGAGAGGCTAGACCACCTCAGAATAGGGAAGCAGTGGACCCTATTGTCAAAGGTGCCATCAAGGCGAGTGTTGGAGGAGGATGGGTGCTTGTTTGGTATGTGATTTGATGGAGCATAAGATTAGGGATTGTCCTTCCCTTTAGGATTAGGTTCAAGCTCCAGTTCAGAGTCAAGGCCCAGTTGGGGGTAAAAATTAGAGAGGTAATAAGGGTGCTCAGAGGAGTCGTAATCAGAATCGAAATGGGAATGGTAATCGGGGTTAAAGAGCACCAGTTCAAGGTACGAATCGAGCTGAGGCAAGATAACCACCTTGGGTTATGTGGCTAGGTGTCGAGCGGATAGAGATACGACTGACATCATAGTAGGTACCTTCTCTATTTATTGGATACCCTATTTTGCTTTGATTAATAAAGGATCTACTCATTCGTATGTTGCTTGTAATGTGGCTGTAAATTTGGGAATTGGGGTATAGGAAACCAAAACAATTGTAACTATAGTTAGTCCCTTATGATCCTCCACACTTGTGAATAAGTTTATAAAATATGTCTTTTAGAGGTTCAGGGGGAGGAATTTCTTGTTTATTTGATAAAGCTTCCTTTCAATGAATTCGATTTGATTTTGGTGATGGACTGGTTGGTTGAGCATCAAGTTCGAGTAGATTGTGCATTGAAGAGGGTGACTTTAGTGACTAAGTCTAGGAAAGAAGCCATTATGGTAGGGGAACGTCAGAATTATTTGTCCAATGTAATCTTTGCTTTAGTAGCAGAAAAGATGGTACGAAAAGGGTGTGAAACATTTTTGGCTTATGTCCGAGATACAAGCACCGTTGATCATTTAGTTGAAAGTATTTGTATAGTGAGGGAATTTCCTAATGTATTTTCTAAGGAACTACTAGGGTTACCTCTGGAGAGGGAAGTCGATTTTGAAATTGGGTTATTGTCAGGAATGGCACCGGTGTCCATTGCTTCCTACCGTATGTTACCAAAAGAGCTTAAGGAGTTGAAGGTGCAGTTGCAAAAATTGTTGGATAGAGGTTTCATTAGACCTATTGTGCATTGATTACTGGCAACTGAATAAATTAACTATCAAGAATAAGTACCCTTTACCAAGGATTGATGAGCCATTCGATCAGTTCAGAGGTGAAACTGTCTTTTCCAAAATTGACTTAAGATCTGGGTATTACCAACTCAAAGTGAAAGAATCTGATATCCCCAAAACCACTTTTAGGAATCGTTATGGACATTACGAGTTCCTTGTCATGCCTTTTTGTTTGACTAATGCGCCAGCAGTTTTCATGGACCTTATGAATAATGTCTTTTAGCCTTTCCTTGATCAGTTCATCGCAGTTTTCATTAATGACATCCTTGTGTACTCTAAGATAGAGATCGAGCATGATGGGCATTTGAGAGTTGTTTTATAGATACTTTGTGAAAAGTAACTTTTTGCTAAACTCAATAAGTGTGAATTTTGATTGAAGGAAGTGATGTTTTTGGGTCACATGGTATTGGTTGAGGGTATTCATGTAGATCCCATAAAAGTTGAAGTTATCCTAGATTAGAGGCAACCGAAGACTGTTTTGAGAAATCAAAATTTTATGGGTCTTTCTGGGTATTATCGAAGGTTTGTTGAGGGTTTTTCCTTAATAGCAACCCGTTAACTAAGCTTTTGAGGAAGAATTATCCTTTTAAGTGGGGAGACAAACAGTAGGCTAGTTTCAAAAAGTTGAAATTCGTGTTGACAGAAGCTCTCATTTTAATTCAACCAAAATTTGGTAAAGAATATGCTGTGTATAACGATGCTTCGCATGTTGGACTTGGTTGCGTCTTGATGCAGGATGGTAAATTGGTAGCCTATGTTTTGAGACAGCTTAGGCCACATGAAGGTAATGACCTTACTCATGATTTGGAGTTGGTGACTGTTGTGTTTGCTCTCAAAATTTGGAGACACTACCTGTATGGTGAGAAGTGTATTATTTACACCGATCACAAGAGTCTCATCCTGGGTAGACCAATGTTGTGGCGGATACCTTAAGTAGAAAGGCAATGTCTGACTTGAGGGCAATGTTTGCTCAGTTTAGTGTCTTTGATGATGGTGGTATTTTGGGAGAATTGCAAGTAAAGCCTGCTTAGGTTCAAGAAATTAAGGATAAATAGAGTTTGGATGGAACTCTAACACATTAGTTTAAACAAGTTGAGGATAGATCGATTGAGGACTTCGAGATTAACTCTTAAGGGAATTTTGTGCTTTAGAGGGAGATATTATGTTCCTAATGATCAGAATTTGGGACAATCCATACTTCAGGAAGCACATAGTAGCCCTTATGCTATGTATCCTGGTAGTAGTAAGATATATCGGGACTTGAGGGAAGTGTATTGTTGGTCGGGTCTTAAACATGAAGTGACCGAATTCGTATCTAAATTTTTGACTTGCCAGCAAGTTAAAACGGACCATCAATATCCATCAGGGTTGCTCCAATTGATTTGAGTACCACAGTGGAAGTGGGAAAGAGTAACAATGGATTTTTTAGTGGGTTGCCCTTGACACCTACTAAGAAAGAATCGATTTGGGTTGTAGTGGATAGATTGACTAAGTCCACCCATTTTGTTCCTGTTCCCACTGATTATTTTCTCCAAAAGTTAGCTAAGCTTTATGGTTAGGAGATAGTGAGATTACATAGTGTACTAGTGTCAATTATTTCAGATTGGGATCCTAGATTCACGTCTCGATCCAGGAAGAAATTGCACAAGGCTTTGGGTACACGATTGGATTTTAGTACGGGTTTCCACCATCCGTAATCCGATGGTCATTCAGATATTGGAGGATATATTGAGAAGTTGTGTAATCGACTTCCAAGGTGGTTGGGAAGAACATTTACCTAGGGCAGAGTTTGCCTATAATAACAGTTATCAGTCAAGTACCCAAATGGCACTACCTTATGATGCTATTTATAGTCGTAAGTGCCGCTTGCCTTTATGTTGGACTGTAGTGGGTGAAAGGAAGTTGATTGGCCCAAAGTTGGTCATTGGAACCGAAGTTAAGATTCGGTTAATTCTAGAAAGACTGAAGGTAGCTTCTGATAGATAGAAGTCGTATACCGATTTGAGATGCAAGGGTATTGAGTTCAACGTGGGGGATTTAGTTTTCCTAAAAGTCTCTCAATGGAAGAAATATTTGAGGTTTGGTCGAAAGGGTAAGTTAATCCCTAGTTTTATTGGTCCTTATTGAGTGCTTAAGAGGGTTTGTCCTATGGCTTACCAACTTGAACTGCCTCTTGAGTTATATTGTATTCATGATGTATTTCATGTCTCGATGTTGAGACGGTATCGATTCGATTCCACGCATTCTATTCCAGTTGAGGAGATTGAGGTTAGACTCGATTTGTCATTTGAGGAGGAACTGGTTTGAATATTAGACCCTGAGATCAAAGTGTTAAGACGAAAGCGAATTCCACTAGTTAAAGTGCTGTGGAGAAATCATGGTATCGAAAAGGCTACTTGGGAGTTGGAGAACTCAATTCGACTTCAATATCCTCATCTTTTCGAATTAGGTAATTCCAAGGTCGGAATTTTTTAAAGGGATAAAGCTGTAACATCCCAAAATTTAGCTCAATAAAAATGTAGAAATATATTTAAAAAATAAGGAATTGGCCAAATGGTTACTTATTAAATGTGGAAGCATGAAAGTTAGTTGGAGGTCCCAAGTTTAAGTCCCATCTCTTGCAAAATAAATTACTTTTTGCAAAATTCCCTTGTTTTTTTAATGTGTTACCGTCCAAGCCTAGTAAACCTAGGTATAAATAGAATTTTTATTCAAAATAATCAACCTCTAACTCTCTTTTCTCCTACCTTAGCCGTCCCTAATCTCCTCTCCCTCTCTTGATCTTTTTTTTTCTTTTCTCCTTCTCCTACTATTGTTGTCATCGCACCTATCACCACCTTTCACTCTTGATTTTTCTTTCTTTTGTCTTCAAGATTGAGCATAATCTTAATCCCTGCCTTGCTGCCATTTTTCTTCAATTAGAACAACCCCAAAACTGAAATCTTGAATCTCCAAGATGAACTCCAACCTTGCCATTGCCGCCCATCTCGATTAGCTTGTGTAAAACCTCTTTTTCGTTTAATTTCTTGGGTAAGTAAAACCTCTTTTTCTATTAATTTCTTGGGTAATCTTGCAAGTTTAAAACCTAAATTTCGAAATCTTGAATTTGGGGAATTTTGAATTTTTTTCAGCTTGTAATTAGGTTATAAATCGTTTTAAAATTTAGCCCCAATTCTAACCACCATGGGTGGTGGTGCGTGCGCATATGTGTAGAAAAGGGGGCTATTTTGTTTCTTGCATCTTGCCCATTTAATTTTAGCCTTAATTTGAGTGCTTGAACCCTTGTAATTTGCCACTAAAACCATGTCAATTAGGGAAGAACGTTCTTGATCTATTGGCGTTTCAGAACTCACAAATCGAGAAGCATAAGTGTAATTAAGCGTAAACTAGTGTGTTGTTCCGACATAGTTGTTTGGTAAAGGTTATGGATTGATTAGATGAAGGAATTTAATCATTATTAGCTACTGATTTTCCAATATATTATTAAGTTAGGTGCTGATCCAAACATCCCAAATAAACTGTAAAGCCGAAGAAGATCGCACGTACGATTCGCATCAAAATAATCTAAGAAATCTAACTAGTTTGGATTCGTAAAATAGTTATAATTTTGACGATTGGTTTGAACCCATAAGTGGTTATTTAGGGGTTGGTTTAAAGGTAAATTTATTGAATTTATACTGAATTTTAATTTAGGCTCGTATAAGAATTTATTAATGATAATTGGAAGATTCGCTAGTGTGCTACGAGGAAGCGAGAAATAAAGTGTGAGTCCTAAACTCGTAAATTTGTTTCATAATGGTAAATTTCATGTCATTTTGATAAAGTATCTTTCTGATTGGATTGACTTAATGGCCAAAATATTAGTTTTGTGAGTGGCCAAACTAGGTACGTTTCGAACCTTAAAAGATTGATGTGTTGGCAAAATTGCTAGTTTGACAGCATGAATGTGTGGTTGTGATTGTTATGCATAATTGTATCATGTGATGTGAGAATGTTTGATTGAATGGTATGAATTATTGAAATATCAGGTTTATGCATGATTTAAATTGATGAAATATTTTCTATGATTTATATTGATGAGGTTGCTATTTATGCACAATGAAATTCATAAAGTATGTGAAATTGAATGATATTGATAGATACCTTCTTAATGGTAATTTGAAAGTTGGAACATTGTTTCCTTTTACCGAAAGTGTGTGATTATTGAGGACATGTTGAACATGTCAAATAAATAGTAAAAGTATTGAAATATGAATATATATGAGTTTGTGTGACATATTGTATATGCATTAGGTTGGGATATTTTGTGGTTGATGGAGGAGTTCTGTGGAGTACCGACAGCATATTAAGTTCGCATAAATTCGTAGTCAGTGCACTGCATTTGGAGTATCTAAGGGATTGGTAATTTTATCGCATATTATATGCTATTGTCGATTGTATCACACTATTTGATATTCGATAGATTTTCTAGATTATTAATTATTGGTGGTTTTACCACATCGAGCTATTCTTGCATTTGTTGGAGTTCGGCAGACGGGTTCTGGGGAACTCGTGGTGTGTAGCGAATGGTATGGGCAGGATCTCACATGGGTATTTGTCACAATCATGTGCATTTAAATTTTTATTGATAATGTTTGAATGTCCTATGGGTATCTCTATAAAATTTCTTGAATGAATACGTAATGCAAGGTTATTTAGTTTTGGTCTATTTTTCTTAGGTAATGAACAAACTTAGGATCGAGATTTGCATGCAGACGTACGATGGACTTCAGACTGAATTTCGTCATATGATTTTACTTTAATTTTATTTTTGGTCTATTTTTCTAATTATTTTTATTATTCGATATTTGGGATTGTAAGCTATTTAAAACTATGGTTTGAGACTGTTTGTGTTTTGGGGATTACCATGCACGCATGACACTCATACTTGGATTAGTTTTACGGATCTTGAGTATTGAAATTAGACTATGCATGATACATGGCTAAGTTAATACTTTTTCTAAAGCAAGGATGACAATTAGGTTTTTTAAAAATTCACCTTATTCTCTAATTTGACTAAAGCATAGTTGGACTACGTAAAGGGACGTTTTCCAAAGTTAACAATAGAAAACAAGATTTTATAAAAGAGAGTACTTGAAGGTTTTAAACTGTCGTTAGAGTAGGTTCGACACTAAGGTGTCCAATGTGGCCTTCACGATTCGGCCGTAACTTCAAGGTCGGGTTTGGCAGGTTACAATGACAATACTGCAGAATGCTATGTATTTCATCATCAGAAACACACTTCCTAATTATTTGATAAGCACAATGTTTAAACAAGAAAGGCTCATCTAATAATAGTGCTTGACATCATGAAGAAATTTTCGTCTTCTTTTACTGTTGAGATCAGGTGGCAACACACCACTCACTAAAAAGTTCACTATATCAGCATATGAAGGTATTGTCGTGGAAACTAATAGTTGCTCGTCTAGAAATTCTTCTTTAATAAGTGTGTCACGACCATCTTCATTTCCAGATTCTAACCTCGAAATGTGATCAGCCACTTGATTCTTAGTCCCTTTTCGATCTCTAGTTTCCAAGTCGAATTCCTGTAGCAAAAGTATCCACCTAATCAACCTCGGCTTAGCATCTTTCTCGCACATTAGATACTTAATAGTAGAGTGATCTGTGTAGACTATGACCTTTATACCAGCTAGATAAGAACAAAATTTATTGAACACGAACACCACAACCAATAATTCCTTTTTTGTGGTGGTGTAATTAAGCATAATATATTGTATGTAGTATTTTGTTTTTCCTTTGCCTCAACATGGCTTCGACATCATAATCGTTGGCGTCACACATGAGTTCAAAAGGCAGTGTCCATTCCGGAGCTACTACAATTAGTGTTGCTATAATTTTTTTCTTTAACTCTTCAAAGGCTACCAAACAATGTTTATCAAAATTGAAAGGTCTATTTTGCTCCAACAAAGTGCACAAAGGTTTAGATATCCTCAAAAAATCTTTTATAAAAACCTACATGACCTAAAAAACTTCTAATACCCTTGAAACTGGTGGGAGGTGGTAATTTGTTTATCACTGCAATTTTTGCTCTTTCCACTTCAATTTCTCTCTGCGATATCCTATGCCCCAAATCAAATTCTTTATGAACCATGAAGTGACATTTTTCCCAATTTAAAATAAGATTCATTTCTTCACAACGGTACAAAACCAATTCTAGATTTTTCAAACAATCCTGAAAATCATTACCGAACATAGAAAAATCATCCATGAAGACTTCAAGAAAATTTTCCACCATGTCAGAGAATATGGCCATCATACAACGTGAAATGTTGTTGGGGCATTACATAACCCGAACGACATCCGTTTGAACGCAAAAGTACCATATGGACATGTGACAGTTGTCTAATCTTGGTCATTGGGAGTTATAACAATCTGATTATATCCTGAATAATCATCCAAAAAGTAGTAGAAAACTTTCCCAGCTAATCTATCCAGCCTCTAACCAATGAATGGTAGGGGAAAATGGTCATTCCTAGTTGCCTTGTTAAGCTTGCGGTAATCTATACATACTCTGCATCCCGTGACAGTGCGAGTTGGTATGAGCTCATTGTTATCATTACTTACCACCGTGACACCTCATTTCTTGGGTACACATTGTACAAGAGTCACCCATGAGCTATCTGAAATCAAGCCACATAATAATCTCTTTCTTGACAACTTCTTTCACGATCGGATTCAGTCTTCGTTGCTGTTCAATGGAATTGCTAGGGCAATTCTCCAACAAAATTTTATGCATGCAAAATGAAGGGCTAATTCCCTTTATATCAGCCAAGGTCCATCCTAATGCCTTCTTAAATTGTCGAAGAACTTTTAACAACCTTGCCTCTTTCTCGGGTGTTAGCTTTGTAAAAATTACTACCGATAAAGTACAGTTGTCGCCCAAATAAGCATATTACAAATGTTGCGGCAAAGGTTTTAACTCGAGTGTAGGAGGTTCCTCTATAAAAGGTTTAAGAGGATTGAAAGATCGATTTGATAAATCAAAAGATTCAAACTTCTTCCTTAGTCTATCCAAAATCTACTTAGCTTCCATAAATCCATCGAGTTCCTCAAAACTTACTGTATAACTCGACTCAAGTGAGTCTTTGTCATTGTTGAAATTGTTGTGGCAAAATCTGGTGAACTTTTCCACTGCTATTTCTATCAACCTAATAGCATGGCATTCATCATTAACATCAGCACATTTCAAAGCATTAAATACATTGAAGGTAACCTGCTGATCATTTACCCTCATAGTTAGCTCGCCTTTCTACACATCAATTAACGTCCTGCCTGTAGCAAGAAAATGTCTTCCTAGAATAATTGGCACATTTTGGTCAGCTTCACATTCTAAAATAATGAAATTCGTAAGAAAGATAAATTATCTACTCTTACCAGCACATCTTCAATTTTACCTTCCGGATGCGCGTAGAATTGATTAGCCAGTTGTAACGTAATCGTAGTAGGTCTTGCTTTTCCAGTTCCCAGCTTCTTGAAAATAGACATAGGCATTAGATTTATACTTACTCCTAGGTCATATAATGCCTTACCAACATAATGATTTCCAATTGAATATGGGATAGTGAAACTCCTTGGGTCCTTCAATTTTGGAGATAATTTGTTCGTCAACATTGATGTTGCCCTTCAGTGAGAGCAACAGTCTCAAATTATCCCAATCTGCACTTCTTTGACAATATATCTTTCTTAAATTTCATGTAATTGGGCATTTGCTCCAAAGCTTCTACCAGCGGTATGTTGATATGAAGTTGCTTCAATACATTCAAAAATCTTTTGAACTGAATATCCTGCTTAGAATTATAAAATTGCTAAGGAAAAGGTAGAGGTTGTTGTCTTTCAGGTTGCTGATATTATTTTGCTATGGCATTTTTATTGACAACATGATTGATCGACTGTTTAACGTTAGAAGAATAATGTGTAAGCATACACTGTCGATGCAAGTATAGTATGCAAATATGAGTCTATCGAATATCAATCCTACGAGGATGGTTGTCTTTTGTCTATCAATGTCAGTGCGATAAATAGGTAGAAGCAAGATAAATTGTGAGAGTAGTTGACGAAGCAATAACTTGAAAACAATAAGATAAAATATGATAATGATAATTTGGGATCCCCAATGTGAATATTCAACAGAATACTAAGTGCTCATAAGGTATAAAAGGATAGGTGATTGTCGATGCATTAAATCGCAATGAATATCTTACCAAGCTTAACTTTTATATTTAATCTAAGACTTAAACATGCACATTAACCATACCATCCGATGATGGAAATGGAACACTATTAAGAACAAGTGTATTAAATTTCTCTAATCCTTAAGCAACTTCTATTGTCATGCTTGTTAGCTTGAATTGTCGTTGCACTTTCCAATGTCAGTGACCGTAATAACTTTTTCATGCTAAAAACATTCAAACCCAAAGATTAAAAAGTAGAAACAAGATTAAATAAAATAACATTTAACCCAGAAATCATGTGTACTTTCGTACAAACATGAAATAGAAAGT
>CM025146.1:9793153-9803760 GCA_013467495.1 Gossypium gossypioides
CTTTTAGAGATAATTCAGAAAAATGACTACTAGACCCTCTTTGTTATTTTCTTGGTAACCCTTACACAATCAAAGATTTTCATCCTTTTATTTTTCTTTAATATCACATAACCAGAAAAACGAAATTATTCCCTTTAATTTTAGAGAAACATATGGAAAACTTATTAAAAAAAACATATATTCTTTCCAAAAAAATATCAACTTCTATGTCTTTTTGTCTTTGCTCGAGATTATTATTATAACTATTTATATTAATAATTTTGGTACACTTTATTCAATTACTATTTTATATGAATCAAATTTATATATTAATTTTAACTATGTTCTCTATTTGTGTACAACAAGCTTGTACATATAATGCGTTCAATATTTAACTATCAAATTGAATTAATTCAATAATTAGTTTAATTCATGTGACAGCTAAACATAATACCAATTGTATTTGGATTTTGTTCGCTTCAACCATAGGGTGTGACCCTGTAGGCTCTTGTAACATTGGTAGTAATACCAGAACATTTCTAATGTCACAAGCAATGAGTGACATCTAGCAATGCATCAATTTTACCCAAGTTACAAGAATTTGTGATTTGACATAACCTTTTTGTGATAAATTTTTTATGTATTATATCATTTTATCCTTTATATGTAGATTGGACACAAGTTATGGCATAGTCACACTTGCATAGTCCAATCTTATATTTATTGATATTCTGAGTAGAATACAATAAACAAATAAGTGTGATATCTCATATCAATTTCTTTGAGCATGGTCATGCATTTTTAGTCTCACTTCATCAAGTGGCCTAAGATATTTCTCCAATTATGTAGGAGGGGCAAATCCTATATTGATTAATCATATCTCACCACATAAATTGTGGCATACCCAACATCAATCTTTATAGTACAACTTGTTACAGTAGATGTTTGACTGTATCAAAATATACGACTAACAATGTTGGGACGATAATGATCTCAAGTCTAAGGATCATATACATAGTTATCACTATTAGTAATGTTGTGACTATTACTTAATAATCCAAGAAATATACTCATAGCGGGCCAATCTAGTATGTTGTTCTCTAACACATACCCATGTATTGATTTTAATATCCCTATGTCAATGACAACACTCTGTCGTCAATCAACTACACATTAGTTTTAATGCATTATTATTGTCCAAGCCCACAATAATACTTGACTAAAGAAATTTTACGAATAATCATATTATTCTCAAGACTTTATTATTAATCAATTTATTTACACACATAGAAAAAGAAATTGGAATAACAATGACAATGCCTTATATTAAAAAACAAGGTAAAACGAGTATGTGATTACAATCATCTTATGATTGGTCTTTGGACATACTCTAATAATATGCGACCCTAAAGCCTAAAAAGTCCTTGGACAAGCTTTTGAAAACCTTCTTTATTTGCATGTTTTGATCCAGATTGGCCTCATTATCCACAACCTTGGCAAAGTGACCCATAAAAGTGATCATATGGTATTTAACAGGAGTATTGGGTTTCTAGTGGGCATTCATCAAACTAGTTATAGTTGATTGTCAAGCCAAGGTAGCATGTCCTCGGAACATGTCCTTTAGTTTGTCTAGAATCGCTTTGGTAGTCTTACAACTCTCTAACTGCTTATAAAAGGTGTTGCACACGCTTGCCAACATGTAGCAACGAGCTATCTCATCAAACTCTTCCCAGCATTTTCTAACCTCATCTTGAGTGGCCAAAGGGCATTTATCATCAAGAACTATTTTGAGTTCCTCATAGCTTAGGACGATCATGAGGTTCCTTTTCCATACCTTAGAATTATTTCCATTCTATTTGTTCTTAGTAAGTATGTTTAGTATGGGAGTAGGTGTCATTTTTCAATCTGAAAATAAAACATCCACATCTTAATATCTTTATATTAAGCAAATATTAAAATCCTTTTGCAGCAAACGATATGCACTAATATGATGCATGCATCTTACATTAAACCTTGAAAACATTTGTAAGTCATTACAACAATAATTCCTACACCTATTGAATTAAGTCACCATGGGGTAATCTAATTCAACTAGTAAGACCATGGATTTCCATCCAATTAAAACATGAACCTAATCCTTTAAGTATTCACATGTACTAATAATCATTTAACGTTTGATCATCGTTCTAACTTAAGTAGAGCTTCGCAGGAAGTTACATAACTAGAACGGTCTTGAATGTATAACCATAAACTCAACACCTGTCACTCCATGTACCACAAATGAGTCATCGTGGGATAATCTCACTGAGTAACATGTGTGACCAGTTTTCCTCTATAAAAGGGAAAACTTCTTCAGTGACGTCCACATGATAATACCTACCTTAGGGCCAACAAATTACCATATGCTATCACAAGATAGTTATCTTCTTTTAAAGAAATCTCCTTAGTGAGGTCCACATGGCAATACCAACCGCGAGGTAGGCAAATTATTATGTTATCACAAGAGACCATTGCTGGAGGCTATAGATCTTGTTTAGGGACATTCTCCCACTCAATATTTTTTTTTAAAAAATGCAAAGTTTTTAATTCAAATATTAATCGTGAATGATTAAAATGTGACATTCTTTTCCTAAACTATATGACATGCTTAACATGCATATGCATGAACATAATTTTTAGTCAATTTAAATATCACCAAGTTATCGTAAAAAAAACATAAAATTATCAGCACTCTAAAAAAATAGATAATAAAATTACAATTATTACCCCAAAGCATACTTTGGGTCTTCTGGTGAAAGTCAAATATTCTGGTTTTTGGGTTTTCCCAAAAAAACCCAAATGACTTGAAAAACACCGAAAGGATCTATTGTCGAACTACTGTCACCACCACAGATCTCTATTGCTAGCATAAGTGACGCCATCGTCGACCAACCACCACCACTGGGTCACCAACACCGGACGACCACCGATTGACACTTTTTCGATATTTTTCCGGTTGGCTAAGTTAGGTTTGCGTTGTCTTAATTAGTTTTGGATGTGTCTCAGTTCTCCAAGATTTGTCGAAAAATTCGGTTACATAAAAAACTTAAGTCTGTTTTTAGCTCACATGATTTTTTCTAAAATAAATAAAATAAAACCTACATGGAGATGATAGTCCATAATCTAATTACATGTCCTAAAATTTATTAAACCCTAAAATTACATCCAATCTAATTTTTACGAATCAAAAAATTGGCAAAATTACTTTATCATATATGTAATAAAATAATAAAATACATTCATTTACACGCATAACCCAAAACGTGCATATATTTACAAGAATGTCACATCTTATAAAAAATTAACCAATCATGAAGAAAAGAGAAAATTTGGTATCGGTTTATACTATAAACAAAGCACAACCTAGATCTGATACCAATTGTTGGAAATATTAGGTTAAAAAATGGTTTTCTGTCACAATGAAAAATTAAAATTTAAAAATCGAATGGTTTGTGATATTTATAGCAATAAACTTTTTTCAAGAAAAATACTTATGCTTTGAGCAAAACGGATACTAGATGCTACCAGCTTTCAACCAAACGAACTTCTTCACTATGCTCGTACCACAAATTTCTTTAAGTGTGGACTCGAGCAATCACGAACCAAACACAAAACCAGAAACGCTTTATTACTTTTAGTAGGAAAGTAATTCTCTCTCAATAGAAACTAGTAGATTTGTGATTCCCATAAAATAGAATTTATACTCGGAAAATAAATGTTCTCTACTTTTTGGAAGAATAACAATATTTCAGAGTTATGAGTAACTTTTGTTGTGTAAAAGTTATATTAATAGCTCTACTAGTGTCATATATTTATAGGGAGATATAGAAGAATCTTGGTTGATTTAGTAAAACAAAAATAATATTTATTTAATAGAAAAATCGGTCCTCTAGTTGAACTAGAAGAGGGGGTAGCACACCCTAGTAAATTAGTTTTCCAATTAAATAATTTTCTTAACCCAATTCTAATTTTGTTAAAGTCATGGCAACTTTACCGTAAAAGAATTTATGAGGAAATGTATTTAATTTCCATATTCAGTGGATTCAAAATGACTAATTATTTTAATTTCATTTTTTAACTTCAATTATTTAATTAAATGATAATTCAAAAACGTTAATTCTCAAGTCATTTCTATACTCAGTGAGAAAACACATTCATTTGCAAATGTGACTCATTTCTCTAACTTTATCATTTCCATCCATTTATGTTCATTTGATTCTACATGCAATTCAGTTATGGTTTGAACGAGCTAACGGAGGGACCGATCGAACATATGTAATTAGTGCTCAAATAATTTATAATTAAGTTTCAACTTTTCACCTATTAATTATATACTTATTTAGTCACGAATTCATTCCACTATAGTATCGTGGCTGAGCTCTTCCTTATTACATACCATTGCAAAAGCTACTTAATTAGTGCTCATCCAATGACCTTGTCATAAGTGTGTGACCTTGTCCAATGACCTTGTCATAAGTGTGTGACCTTGTCATAAGTGTGTTACTCTCACAGGATATCATTAAACTCTTTGGGATAAATCCCTTCTCCCAATATGATCCTATTTCATCTCATTGTAAGCATATTACATCTTCCTTCATAAAAAGTCAATTACTATCAAATAGTAATAAGTCATTTATCACAAAGACAAACGATCTGTGGCCACGTTTACATTTCATCTATCATGTAATGCCAATCAGAGGATATCATTTACCCATTTCTTGGGCTATGAATTTCACTATTGTGAATGATTCTACATATTGCAGAAGTCATACACCCAATGCACCAACTTTTGGTTCCTTATTTATTTGAACTTAGGCTTTTACTTACATCAAAGTATATGAGTCATGCATACATAGTCCATTATCCACTCAGGATTAAGGTATGTCACACTATGAATGTTACAAGTGAATAAATCTATAAATAAATCTAGGATCTATTCTACTTGGGTCTTGTCTGATGTATTGTTAGTCTAATCAGTCACATATTTTGTCTCTATATTTTGCGAGTCATTCGCTCCAATGCTAAGATAAAGCATCTCCCCAATTGGACTTGATACACGACATATTAGTATTTCAATCGATTTTCTCATTTCCAATTAGACTAAGGACATGTTAAGGTTCATCTAATAAGACAAGTTGTCTTTTCGTATTAGAATCTGACCATGTAATACCGCTTAGTATTAGTTAAACGTTAGATAACCATTGAGCCAATATTTGCTTCCATTTTGCTTTGTGAGCAAAAACCATTGAGGACAATGTACAAATGGTATTAATTTAATTAACGGATATTATTAAATCAATTTGTTCGAAAAATACAAGTGTACATAAACAAAAATACTACACTTAGGGCTCCAGATCCAATATCTCTTTTAGTAAGCATTAATAGTAGGAACTGTAGCGATCGAACCAACATTAAACAATTTACACATTTTGGAGATTGTATCTATCACTACAAGTATCATATCACCCAAATAACCCAAATATTTAATAAATTACCAAATCCTACCCAAAACAATTTTTAACCAAGACTCGATTTTAGGATTGAAGCCAAAACCCATCAGTCGTAATAATTGTTGCTTTGTCATCTTTTTCATCTTCATCAATAACCATAATACTTCTTCATTCATTCAGCGGTAGCCATTTGTCTCCGTCTGTCCATGTCCCTTTTCTAACATCGGTGTCTCCAACTTCTTTCACACAATATGAAACAATTCTTGTTTGACTATAATCGAAATGGATTTCTCAAATCTATGTACAATTTTCAGGAATGTTTTTACGATACTATTGTTCCCATTAAAAAAGTGTTTAAAATATCCATAAAAGCCAAATAATGGAAGACATAGTCAAACATCATTTCCCACATATAAACTCGTTATTTAGGAACTTCACACATCTAACCCGCAAATCCTGACCTAGATATTATGGCAAAATTTAGAAAGCCACATTAAAACCGTTGAAAGCACTTGTTAAAAACAAATAGGTTTCAGTTGTTTTTACGAAAACTTTAAAATTTAAATACTAAGTAAATTAGTTTTTGAAAAATTCTTATTAAAACTCAAATATTTGAAAAGTACATTATTTTATCGAGATATCGTCTTAAATCATTAAAATAAAGAATTTGCAATATTTTAATTATTTCTTAAAAAATATTTTGGTAAAACAAAACTTTCGCAGCAAACTTTTGAAAATACTTAGAAAACAATAAATTTATAGGTTTATTTAAAATTAAATATAAATCATAATAATTTAAATAACAATAATTCAAAAAAATTTATAAGTTCATCAAACATGCATGCGTGACAATTTAAAATTTAAAAGTAAAAATAACCCATAAAAAGTTCAATGTCCAAAATAACAACCCAAATAGTTTATAAACCATTTATTAAAAATTCCATCCGAGAGACTCCTCCATATGCTGAATCCAAGTTCTAAGCTCGTGAATCATCTGAACAGGTTAATAAACACACCAACATATATGTGGATGAAGCCACCAAATTCGCAGACAAGCTGCCAGAACATGTAGGTTGTGGATAAACCACCAAATTTACAGATTAATATTGCCACATCTTCCTCCTTACACAAGTCCCAACCCCATGTAATGCATCATGGCATACAAATCACATAGCAAATCAATTAACATGATAATCATGCTTTCATGTACATATAGGTTTCATTATCCATGGTATTCCATGTTATCACAATAAACAAATAGCCATGATTTTTTCACAACATGAGATTATAAAATATTTATCAATCATGACAATATTTGTCACATCATATAATAAAAATCAAGTAAGAATAACTTACCTTAAAACCACAAAGTCACTCTCTTGTAACAATAAAAACATTATGTTTTCCTTTGTATAATAGATCGATAAATTTTAATTAAATCCTTGCGTATTTAACTTGTATAATATGCACACCTTTTTCAATTTGAATCATAAATCCAACTAAAGCTTGATCACCTCCAATCCAAAAGAATTAGGACTTTGATTCGCACTTAAAGAAACTGTTCATGTAATTAGTATTCTTTTATCTCCAATAAAAGAATTGTCCAAAATAAAAATCATCCACAACTTCACAACTTAAATACTTATTTCTTTATTCCAAAATGATCCAAGATAAACACTTCTAAAGTTCATGACTTGAGTTGTTCATATAATTAGTATTCTTTTCTCTCCAATAAAAGAATTGTCCAAAATAAAAATCATCCACAACTTCACAACTTAAATACTTACTTCTTTATTCCAAAATGATCCAAGATAAACACTTCTAAAGTTCATGACTTGAGTTGTTGCAAGGATCTAGTTTAATGAAAATTTTGAATGGATTGGATTAGTGTTCATGAAAAGAAAATAAAATAGATAAGAGAATAAAAATTAAAAAAGGAAATAAAAAATACTTGTTACCCAAATATTGACAAATATTTCAAAGGTTGAAGAAGTTTCCAAGGATCACTTGAAATTTTAGAAGAACAAACGAAATAAAATTTCTAAGTGATGATAAAAAATAGAAATGGAAGAGAAGAAAAACAAAAAATGTGTTTTTGGGTGGTGGTACTTGAATAATTGTATGCTTTTGATATGGTGCTGGTGTGGTGGTGCATTGGTGGTTGAATGGTGGTGGTGTAGTGGTTGTATGGTGGTGATTTGGTGGTGATAGAGTGGTGATTTAGTTTATAATAGAAATATTAAGCAAAAATAAAAGAAAGAACAACGAGGAGCAACCTTAAGGGGGTGGCATAAGGAGGAGGGGAAGGAGGAGAAAAGAGAGAAAATTTTTATGAAAACAAAATAAAATGAGAGAGAGGGAGTGGAGTGGACGATCACCTAGTGAAACTCCCAACAAAACAGTTAAGAGGGGGACAAGAGAGTTAGGGAGAGTAAAGCACAATAATTTTAGGAGTTTCACCATTTTCAAATTTAAAGTATGGACTTACAAAACAAAATAAAGAATATGAGTTACATGCTATAAGGTGGACGATTTTTGCATGGGAAGGCTAGAACTTAGGTTTGTTAAGAGTTACTTAAGCTTCTTAACCACTACACCACTTCTCAAGCTTGTTTAATAATTAACAACACTTAATAGAATTTTGGGATGTAACAATACAAAACCATTGTTAACATGCAACCATTTTTGGAAGAGGAAATTGGAAGAGAATACACAAATTCTCTCTCTTCGGTATCTCGTTTAATAGGTCTGTAACACCTAATACTCGACCAAATCACCAGGTCTAGGTACCAAGTGTCACAATTAACATGAGTAACTTAACCACTTTTTTAACCTGATTTACTTATAGAACTTAGACTATAATAAGTTTTATTTTTATTCTTGTTACCATTCAACCTAATTGTCGCTAGACATGCGAACATTTGGACTGGAAGTATTGCAGCAAAGTATAAGTTTGAGTATTTAAAGTATACGTCTTAATTTTGAATTGTCGCAACAGAAAATTTAACAAAAAATCTTCTACACTGATTATAAATCATTACTAGATAAAATGTTAAAAATATAAACAATTAGATTTAATTTTTCGTAAAAACATATGCTTGATTTTGTAATAAAGTTTCTAAGTCAAATCATCACTATATTGAATAATTCAGTTTTTCGTACTGGTTTGATAAACCTTTTGATTTATGTTTTCAAACCAAATCATGCAAAATATCCCCAAAAGTCCAGAATCAACATCCATACCACAGTCCACATATGATAATAATAAAATAGTCCCAAAAATAGCAAAAATAAAGTTTAGCAATTTATTCGCAAAATATCCGAGTTCTCCTCCGTAAGCCCAACCCATGTCCTAACCTCGTGGGTTATCTGTAAAGTTAAGAAATTGAAGGGTGTGAGCTTTTAAAGCTTAATTTGAAATCAACATAAAAGAAAACAGTAATCAAATCATACATATCATAATCATAGCAACATGTATATTTCACATAATTTCTCATATAGCAAAGTGCATGAGAATGTCGATGCAACTTTTTCGAAAATTGGTCCAAGTTTTACAAAATTTTCCTACCCATCTCCACTACACAACAATAAAGAGTTCCTCAGAACTTGTCCATCCAATAACACTCCACGCTGTGGCCAAGCCACTAAATATCACAGTCAAGTTCCATAATGTGATTCTCTCTGTAGCTTCCAACCAGTATTCAACTATAGTGGGGTAATCCCAACAACACCTCTAAATAACTCAACTCCATTAGAACAAAGCCTCTCAGTTATGGTTCCTCAACTACCTGTTCTAGTATTAGCTCCAACTACTCGCTGTAACACCTTCAGCTGCTTGTTGTAGCACCTTCGGCATGGCTTGTGGCACAGTATCATCAACAGTCTTATGCTGGCTCTCATCAATAGTGTATGCATGTTCAATGTAACCTCCTAAACCCGAACTAGACGTTATGGCTAGATTGAGAAGACTACATTAGCCACCAAAATGGCTAAGTTAACTTACATTATTTTTGAAGACCTTAAATAAACTAATTTTAGAGAATACCATAGTTGTACTTTCAGTTAGCTTAAAAGCATTCATTCATTACGTCATGTATACTTATGATTCATTTTATTGTTGATAGTGTTGTTTTAGAAAAATTGTTTGCTTGTCGCTCTTCTTTTAAAAAAACTCAATGTTAAACTAATGCAGCAGAAAAACCATTTTTTCAAGTCATTTTAGAAACTTAGTTGCCTTATCCATTTATTTTTCAAAAATGATTCAATTGCAATGTGGCAGAAACTAGAAAACAATATCAAATTTTACTTAACCCCGATATTATGCATTATTCAGTTATTATGCTTGAGTAATCCATGCATGCAAAAATCCCAGAAGAAAAGTTACTAAGCCACAGACTACAAGTCATTAAAAATTACAGACCAAAACCAATAGAGATTGATTAATACTTATTAAAAATTGTCTGATGTCCAAGGTGATTCTCTGAATGTAGAGCCTAGTCCTAGTTTCGAGGTTAACCTTAAAAGTTAAACGCTATTGGGGGTGAGCTTATGAAAAGCTCAGTGTGAGTCGAACAATTATTTAAACAGACAAAAACATCAAATACAGTGAAACATATTAGTATTAACAGAAGAAAACAGAACCATCATAGGAATTTCATATCATTACATAGTCATTATCAAATTGATGTCAAACGGTGTATGAGCATGAGATATCATTCATTTGCGTAATAATCATTAATTTCGTTACCATTCAATGCAACACAATACAACACATACCATAAATCAATAACATTCAAATATGTCATGAGCATTGTAACACCCCTTACCCAAGACCGTTGCCGAAATTGAGCACGAGGCGTTACCTGACTTAACTTATAAATCGGAGCATAAAAATTTCACCTTTAAAATTAATTCTCTCACGTTCATTAAATAAGTCCCTAAAAAGGATCCTCAAGACCATAAAACATGAAATAGAAACGGTTTGGGTCCAAACTGGGAACATTAAAAAATTTCCAATTACTTAAACAAATCAAAATAATTTATTTCACTATTCACAATAAAACTATCCAACTGCACAGCAGTCACTAAATTAATTATAACTCGAGTTAAAAAACTCAAAATTTAGATCCATAAATTTTC
>CM025146.1:9836002-9847208 GCA_013467495.1 Gossypium gossypioides
GGTTGAGATTTATCTTGATCTAAATAAATAATTATATTCAATTAAGTGTTTCAATCAATCTCAAACATTAAACTCAATCAATCATTTATATTTATAAAAAATTACAATTTTTTCCCTAACATTTTAACCTTTTTACAATTTAGTCTTTAAGCTCGTAAATTAAAATTCATGCAATTTCATCTACACATCATGCTAGCTGATTTTCCTAGAGACTCATGCCAACCCACACAAACCATCATTTCACAAATTTATCATAGTATTTTATTAATTTTACAAATAAGTTCCTAAATGATAATTTCATCAAAAATCACTTTACAGAAGTTGTTTATTTAACAACAAGGACTCATAATCTTTCATCAAACTTCATAAATCATGCAAGAACATTCATGGAAAAAATCCTAAACCTTTAACCATTTTTCAAATTAGTCCTTAGGCTAGCTAGATTAAGCTACAACGACTTCAAAAACATGAAAATCATTAAAAATAGGATCAAAATACTTACCATGTAATAAAAAAGGAAGTGACCGAACCCTAATTATGGTGTTTGATAGTTTCGGTTGAAGAAGACAAGATTAAGAAGATAATATCCCTTTTTTTCTTTCTTTTCTTTTTATGTTTTAAACCTTATTTACTAAATTACTTATTTAACCTTTATTACTAACCTTAAAATACCTCTTTAGGGTCCATAAAAGTCCACTAACAAATCAAATGGTTTAATTACCATTTAAGTCACTCATATTAAAAATTCATAGTAATTTAACACGTTTAGCTAATAGAACTTCACTTTTACACCTGTTACAATTTAGTCATTTTTGTTTAATTAAGCAAGCAAACATCAACATTTCTTAACAAAAATTTTATATGACGTTACTAACATACTGTAGGCATTAAAATAATAATAAAATAATTATTTACTAGTCAGATTTGTGGTCCCGAAACCACTGTTCTGATTTTATTGAAAATGTGCTGTTACAACTCTCCCCTCTAAAAAAAATTATACCCGAAAATCTTACCAAAAAAGGGGTTCGGGTATTGTAATTTCATAGCTTGTTCTAGTTCCTAGGTGGCCTCTTCTATATTGTGACATTGCCAACAAACTTTTACTAAAGTTATGTTTTTGTTTCTCAATTTCTTTTACCTCTCGAGCTAGAATTCTGATCGATTCTTCACTATACGTCATATCAGACTGAATCTCAACGTCAACTGGTGAAATCATGTGTAAAGGGTCTAATTGATACTGTCGTAACATCGACACGTGAAAAACATTATGGATCTTTTCTAACTTTGACGGTAAAGCTAATCTGTAAGCTACTAGCCTGATTCTTTCAATGATCTCATACGGCCTGATAAATCACAAGCTTAGCTTTCCTGTACGACCGAATCAAAAACTTTTTTCCAGGGTGATACTTTGAAGAACACTTTTTCGTTGACTTGAAATTCTATATCTTTTCTTTTTAAATCCGCATGGGTTTTTTGTCGATCTGAAGCTACTTTTAAACTGTCTCGAATCACTTTAACCTTTTCTTCGGTCTCTCATATCAAATCAACCCCGTGAAGCTTTTTCTCACTGAGCTCAGTCCAATACAATGGAGTTTGACACTTTCAAACATATAAAGCTTCGTACGGTGCCATCTTTATGCTCGACTGATAACTATTGTTATACGCAAATTCAACCAACGGTAGAAATCTCTCCCAGTTACCTTTGAACTCTAAAACATAGCATCGAAGCATATCTTCGAGTATCTGAATCAGTCGCTTAGATTGACCATCAGTCTTAGGATGAAACGCAGTACTAAAATGCAAATGAGTACCTAGAGCCTCATGCAACTTACTCCAGAATCAAGATGTAAACGGTGGATCTCTATCCGAAATAATAGAAACTGCCACCTCGTGCAATCTGACAATCTCAGCAACATATAACCCTGCTAGTCTCTTGAGTGAATAATCTATACGCACTGAAATGAAATGTGCAGATTTCGTCAGACGATCAACAATGACCCAAATTGCATCTTTCTTTCTCGAAGACAAAGGCAATCTCGACACAAAATCCATCATGACAAGTTCCCACTTCCACTCTATTATCATCACTGGTTGTAATAAACCCAAAGGTACTTGATGTACGGCTTTAACTTACTGACGGACTAAACATCTCGATAAAAACTCAAAGATCTCTTATTTCATACTTGACCACCAGTACATCTGTTTCAAATCACCGTACATTTTATTGCTACCAGGATGAATAGATAAGCTACTAGCTTCCTACAAAATTTTCTAAACACACGGCCGTGTGGCCAGGTTGTCTGACTCACGCGGCTGAGACACACGCCCGTGTCTTATGCCGTGTAACACTCGAATTAGGGACACACGGCCGTGTCCCAGCCCATTTTTATGCCCATGTAACTCTCTGACTTGGGTCACATGGCCAAGCCACATGCCCGTGTATCAGGCTGTGTTACTCTCGAAATGGCCACACATACCCGTGTGCCAGGCTGTGTGCTAGGTCGTGTCACTACCTGACTTGCAACCTTAAAAACCTACAGGGGACACGCGGCCGTGACACACCCCCGTGTTTTAGGCCGTATGGACAAGAAATTTGCAAAAATCAGGCCATTTCTTTCACCCATTCAAGCATGTACCTACAAACAATATGCAAATATAATCAAAGCATCAAAACATACCAAAACATGCATAATAACACCAATTCAATAGGCCAAAAACACATCCAACCAATATGCCGAAAGGCACCTTAATCACAACAAGTAAACATACCAAAACTTATGCATAATTGACCATAATTCTAACATATACATCTAGTGTAATATCATCTCAAAGCATACCATAATTAAAATCATTTAAAGCATAGTAACCTAAGTACCTACAAGCCAAAACAAACAACAAGTGTTTACTTTCAAACCATTCTAACCAAACCATAAAGATACCTATTTTCAATCTTAGTAATATACCTAACAACTTAGTTTAGTATTTTTCCATAATGTACCATTTTTACCTATACAACCACATATACATGCCATGACCCTAGGGACACAAGAACTACCAACATCGAAGGATAGTGTGAGCCGTAGATATTATCTGTCCACAAGTTAGCAATAACGATCTACAAAACAATAAACAAAAACATATAAGCTTATAGCGCTTAGTAAGAACATAGCATATCTTTTAACTTAACAACAATTTAATACAACTCATATTTTACTCGATTTGAAGTTACCGGGCTGTAAATAGGGGCATATATGTGTAATTCAGGGGTATCGAAGTACAAAAAGGGGCACACATGTGCAATTCAGGGGTATAGAAGTAAAAATAGAGGCATGCATGTGCACTTCAGGGGTATCAAAGTATAAACGGGGGCACGTATGTGCAATTCAGGGGTACCAAAGTACAAACAGGGAATAATCAATTATAAGTGTTTAATTTCTTAATTATAATGTAAAATATACAAATAGGAAATCAATTATATATTGAGATACAATGAACTTTCCTTGACAACTAGAGCATAAGAGTACAATCGAGCTAATCCGTGATTTTCGCCTTTGCTCGATTTAGATCCGATTGAGATTTATCTTGATCTAAATAGAATATTATATTCAATTAAGTGTTTCAATCAATCTCAAACATTCAATTCAATCCATAATCTATATTTATACAAAATTACAATTATGCCCCTAACATTTTAACCCTTTTACAATTTAGTCCCTAAGCTCATAAATTGAAATTCAAGCAATTTCATCTACACATCATGCTAGCCGATTTTCTAAGAGACTCATACCAACCCACACAAACCATCATTTCACAAATTTATCATAGTATTTTATTACTTTTACAAATAAGTCCCTAAATGATAATTTCAGCAAAAATCACTTTACAAAAGTTGTTTATTTAACAAGGACTCATAATATTTCATCAAACTTCATAAATCATGTAAGAACATTCATGGGAAAACCCTAAACCTTTAACCATTTTGCAAATTAGTCCCTGGGCTAGCTATATTAAGCTACAGCGACTTCAAAACATGAAAATCATTAAAAATGGGATCAAAATACTTTCCATGCAATCAAAAAGGAAGTGACCAAACCCTAGCTATGGTGTTTGATAGTTTTGGTTGAAGAAGACAAGATTAAAAAGATGATATCCCCTTTTTTTCTTTCTTTTCTTTTTTTTGTTTTTAACCTTATTTACTAAATTACTTATTTAACCTTTATTATTAACCTTAAAATCACCTATTTAGTGTCCATAAAAGTCCACTAACAAATCAAATGGCTTAATTACCATTTAAGTCACTCAAATTAAAAATTCATAGTAATTTAACACGTTTAGTTAATAGAACTTCCCTTTTACGCCTTTACGATTTAGTCCTTTTTTTTAATTAAGCATGCAAACATCAAAATTTCTTAACGAAAATTCTATACGACGTTACTAACATACCGTAGAATTTAAAATAATAATAAAATAATTACTTACTCATCAGATTTATGGTCCCAAAACCACTATTCTGATTTCATTGAAAACGGGCTATTACAGGTCAGCATACTTTGTTTGCTCCATTGTGTTGTTGATTAAAAATAGCAAGTTTAGATAGAGTGTGTAATAACGATAAAGAACTTTAGGGGCACTCCATTGTAGTAATAAGCTGAGTAGCTAAGGTGGTAGTTGTTTGCTCCATCCATCTTCTAAGTCAAAAGCCTTAGTTTCATGAGTGAATTTTATTCCACTTGTGACATGATTAAACACTCGATAATCCAGTGTATGCTCCACTATGATTGTCAATTCAAATAACCATGTGACGAGCTGAATCCCCTAGTATTCTAAAATATACATAAATATTAATATAATAAATAGATATGTATGTATTCGAGTAGATACGGTGCCATGGTTAAAAAGAAAACTGAGTTTAGGTAAAAGATGGACCAAGTAAATTAAGAGATTTTTGCTATAGTAAAATTACATACAGGAGTATGTAGGATCTTTGTTTTTAAGGAAATATTTTCTGCACTGCCTTTGCTAAAAAACTTATGAAAATTGAACAAATTTTTAGACATAGAAGATTGTTGAGAACTGAAGTAAAAAATTTTCTTTATATGGTTTGGCAAAACAAAAGTGGTTATATGGTCGTGGCAATTCTTTCATTCATACAATCATAAATACTTTACTTGAGGGCAAGCAATAGTTTGGGGGTATGATAAATCTTGAAAAGAGTTATATTTCATGCCCTTGGGCTTAGTTAATTGCCTGTACTTAGGCGATTTTAGTTGCATTTTAGGATATTACATTGGTATTTTTAGAACATTGCATTGAAGAGCTTGAATTCTACTTAAGTTTTATAACATGTTGCTTTTAGTTGCCTATGGGAAAGACTTGCTTGGTGGTTGATTGGAAGGTGCAAAATATCGGAAAAGGACTAAAGGATAGAAGGTTTGCCGTGACAAATTTTGGATAGTTTGCCAACACATATGCTATGGCAATGCCTGGAAGATGCTTAGTCAGCACTCAATGCATATCATTCTTAGCCCTAGCTGTACTTGTACCAGATAAATCCACTTGAAAATGAGATAAAGGATTATGGGCTAATGGACTTACCCTAGAAGGAAGAGATATAAAAGTAAAAAAAAGAGAGGATAGTAGTGCGGGGACAATAGATGGAAGCGACTAAGAACAAGGGCAGAGAAAAAGGTGGAAGAAGAAGGCAGTCATCCTTGGCCACCGCAAGAAATTGCGTCACCTGTGTTGAGAGCTGGATAGGCAAAAGCTATCATCCAGGAATTCTTCCTCTATTTCTTACCTTGTTTCTTCATGAGCTTAATTGATGAAGAAAATGTTTGTTGTTGTGTTAAACTTGAATTTTATTTCCCAACCCATGAGCTAAATCTCTTAGGATTAGGATTACTTTGATGAAAACCTTATTTCTATTAATGACTGAAGTTTAGATCTGGATTAATCTACTGTTTCATTCAATGGTATTTTAGGATTGCATGCATGCGTTGCGTTGACGAATATGCAACAAGTATATAAAAATAACCCAAGTTTGATAAATTTGGGTTACTTAGGTCAAAGTTGAATGATATGAGCGAGTTTTTAATTAATTACCCATAGTAGTCTCTAGACATAGAGTAATATTTGATACGGAAGGAAGAAGAAACGGTATTGGGAACCAAACTTAAGGCTTATAGACATATAGTACCCTAGGTGAGGTAACTTTAGGTCTTGCTCTCGAAAGAAGCAAACCGCAGTAAAACCATTCTAAGTAGTAGAATAATTAAGATTTTACTGAAGCATTAGAGGTTAGTAAAGGTAGATTCTTTAGTAATCCTAGCTTACTCAATTATCATCGTATCCCCTCTATTGTTTGTCGTAGTGTCTTTGTCACAACCTCTTAATTTCTTGCTTATTCGTTTTGCACATTTTATACATCATCATCCTCTTAATTGCCACTACATTCTTATTATTGGTTTGCCATAGCATTAATCACACTTTAGTATAAAAAATTGACCAATTTAAACCTATCCGATCCCTGTGGAGATGATCTCACTCATCACTTTATTACTTGATTCGACGTGTATACTTGCACAATTTGCATATCATATTCACACGCAATACTTCTTAGCATCCATTTTCCTTCTAGATTTTTATCTACTCTCACTCTCTCTGAAACTTTAGACCAGAAACCTACTTGAAGTTGGGTTCATTGTACTCAACCAACTCTTTTGTTGTTGTAGCACTCTGGTAACATCGATGAACTCTAGGTTATTTTATTGGTTATTTACGTGATCTTAGCGTTGCATGCTTTAGTGTCAGATTTCTATGGTAGGAAGAAAGCTTCCTGATTTTGGGTTTCATGATGATGTTTCTTGCAAGCATGTTTAGTTTTTGGTATAGCAATATGATAAGTTTAAGTATGTATACTATAGCTCAAGCCACTCTTGAAGGTTCCCATGATAAAGGCAAAGGTCCTGCTATTTAGACTTGTTGCACCTTCTGGTGAGTTCCTTCTTACTTTCATGTGTGTTATGTCCCTTTTTATACTTTGATTAAGATAATATATCTATCTATATATGAAAGGTGATTGCTTGGAGTCATTAGTCTGGTTTTGGTTTGTCTATGTTAAAGAGTAGGAACTATTCTTCATGTTTAAACCACGACCTTTTGCTCTGGCAGAAATGATATGAACTGAATCATGGAAAATATGATTAAGGAAAATATATTCATGATGTTTCCTTCAATGGAATGTACATTGAACTAGTAGATCACGATACATGAAAATGGTTGCGTAGCCTTTGGTAGGGCAATTATACGTTGCAAACCAGATTGGTAAATCACAACAAAGGAGAGAGAATTCCTTAAGCTCAGTCATTATGCTAAAAATATGTTCTAGACAAAAAGGAAATGTGTGATAAATTTGAACGGGGGCTCAGAGATGAAATCCATGCCTTAGTGGTAGCTTCAAAATGCAAGACTTTAGCAGAAATGACAAGTAAAGCCCACAAGATGGAATCGATTACCAGATACAGAAGCAATAACTTCAAGAGAGAAAGAATGAAGAGAAATAGACCAAGTTGTCCACCTCCATCTAGTTTTAAGAAACCTAAGGACCAAGTATTTTTAGTTTCAAGAAAGGATTCACATATCTTAAGCTACAAATGTGAAGGATTTAGTAGGCCAGCTGCGTCTATGGCAAGTTCTGGTGGTTTTAGAATGGTAAAAAGTGAATGTGATTATTGTGATATAAATTATGGTGGTGAGTGCAGGATGAAATTAGGAGCCTGTTTTGGTTATTGGTCCAGGGATCACTTGGTTAAGGATTGCCCTTCTAAGCTTGAATTTAACACTGAGCAATCAGTTAGGAGTCCACAAAATTTTTAGCATGGGAATAGATCTAAAATGGAAGCTAAATCTAGTTCAGTTTAGGGATCACAGAGGAAGAATTTTAGTAAGTCAAGTTTCGGTGCATCAACTCGAGCTTATGTGATAAAGGCTAAGGAATATGCAGATTTACCTGAGGTTATAACTGTTATTTTTTCTTTTCTTGGCAATAATATTTATGCTTTGATTGATCTAGGGTCTACTCATTCTTACATATGTACTAAGGTCATAGAGGATTTTAGTCTTGAGATAAAGTACTCTAAAATGAATGTGCTTGTAACAAACCCTTTGGGTCAAAGCACTATAGTGAATAAGTTGATCAGGAATTGTCCATTGGCTTTTGGCGAGCATGTATTTTTGGCTGACTTGTTGTTGCTAAGTTTTCATGAGTTTGATGCCAGTTTGGGATTAGATTGGTTGACTAGACATAATGCCATGGTTGATTGTCGAACTAGAAGTGTACGCCTAGTAAATGCTGAGAGTAAAGAGATAGTGATGTCTGGTAAACAGATTGGATTGGTGAACAAAATTATTTCTACAGTGATTGTTCAAGGTGCAGATGCTAATCTCTCTTACATCATGGACACATCCGAGTCTAGGAGTGAGATTAGTCAAGTTCCTGTGGTTAGAGAGTTTATAGATGTATTTCCTGGGGAGTTTCTTGAAATACCTCCTGAGAGAGAGATAGAATTTTTGATTGATCTAGAGCCTGGAACAACTCCTATATCGCGTACTCCCTACAGAATGGTGTCGTTAAAGCTTAAAGAATTTAAAAAACATTTGCAAGATTTGTTAAGTAAAGATTTTATTAGGCCTAGTGTGTCACCTTGGGGTGCACCAATTTTGTTTGTAAAGAAGAAAGATGGAACTTTGCGCCTATGTATAGATTATCACCAATTGAACAAGGTTATAATCAAGAATAAGTAATTTGATCAGTTAAGTGGGGATATAGCTTTCTCCAAAATTGAGTTAAGGTCAGTTTATTATTAGATAAAGATTAAAGGTGATGATGTGCCGAGGACAACCTTTCGATCAAGATATGGTCACTATGAATTTTTGGTAATGCCATTTGGGTTGACAAATGCACCTGTTATATTCATGGATTTGATAAACATGGTATTTCAACCTTATTTAGATCAGTTTGTAATGGTTTTTATCGATGATATATTATTTTATTCTAAGATTGAGATCGATAATGAAGAGCATTTGAGAATTATATTGAGAACCTTGAGTAATAATCAGTTGTATGTTAAGCTTAGTAAATGTGAGTTTTTGCTGAAAGAAGTGCATTTTCTGGGACATGTTATGTCGACTAATGGTATTATGGTAGATCATGTTAAGGTAAAGATAATTCTTCAATGGAACTTGCCCAAAAATGTTTATGAAGTCCACAGTTTTTTAGGATTAGTTGGGTATTACAGGAGGTTTGTGAAGGGTTTTTCTATGATAGCATCGCCTCTCACTTGGTTGTTGAAAAAGAAAGAAAATTTTGTGTGAAGAAACTGAAAATAGTTCTGATTGAAGCTCTGGTATTAGCACAACCAGAGTCTGGGATAGAGTACATAGTTTATACAAATGCGCCTTTAAATGGGTTAGGATGTGTGCTTATACGGTGAAGAAATGTCATAGCTTATGCATAATGCCATATGAAACCTTATGAAAGAAACTACCCTACAAATGATTTAAAATTGGCAGCAGTGATTTTAGCATTGAAATTATGGAGGCATTATCTGTATGGTGAGAAATGTCACATATTTTCTGATCACAAAAGTCTAAAATACTTTATGACTCAAAAGGACTTGAATGTGCGCCAAAGGAGGTGGTTAGAACTGTTAAAGGACTATGACTTGATCATTGAGTATCATCTGAGAAAAGAAAATGTGGTAGCGGATGCATTGAGTAAGAAAACTATGGTAGCCTTATTGTCTCTTCGAGCTAGGTTGACTATGTTTGATAATGGAACCTTGTTAGAAAAATTAGTTGTAAAGCTGACCTATCTCTCTCAGATATTGGAAGAACATATGAAAGACATTCAGTCTGACCGATTCAAGCAAAGAATGATGTCTAGCAAAGCAGCAACCTTCAGTATGGGAAAAAATGGTGAGCTAAGATTTAGGAACAAAATGTTTGTACCAGTGGATAATGGATTGTGAAAAGAGTTGCTTAAAGAAGCTTATCAGGGACCTTTTACACTTCATCCAGGAAGCATCAAAATGTATAGATATTTGAAAAGCTCTTATTGATGGCTTGGCATGAAAAGGGAAATTGCAGAGTACGTCTCAGCTTGTTTAACTTGCCAGAGATTTAAGGTTGAACATCAAGTTCCTTCAGGTAACTTGTACCCTATAAAAATTTTGTAATGGAAATGAGATAGGATTACCATGGATTTTGTATTAGGGTTGCCCCTTAGTACATCTAAGAAGAATTTTGTATCGGTGGTAGTAGATCAGCTTACTAAGTCAGCCCATTTTTTGCCTATAAATACTACTTATTCTTTAGAGAAATTAATTGAACTTTACATTGTTGAAATAGTACGCCTGCATGGAATTCCATCTTTCATAGTGTTTGATAGAGATCCAAGGTTTACCTCAAGGTTTTGGAATCGATTACAAAGGTAATTGGGAACTAAGCTGCAATTCAGTACTGCATTTCACCCTCAAACTGATGGTTAGTTTGAAAGAGTTATTTAGGTTTTGGAAGATATGTTAAGGAGTTGTGTAATCGACTTTGGAATAAACTGGGAAAGGTATATTTCACACCTTAATTTTTATTTATTTGTACGCGCAAGTTATGTCACAAGGGAGTTAGTAGCATAGTGGAAAAGAGTGTTAATTTAATCTTAAAGGTCTCATGTTTAATTTAATCCTAAAGGTCTCATGTTTAAACCCCCACACTCCCATTTATTTTTAGCCAAAATTGTTGACCATTCTAGAAGGTCAAATCTCCTTGCCGTCCAAGCATATTACCATAAACGGAGAGATTTGTTTCCATCAGTTTTGAGTCAACTTACCATCCAAAACCCCCTTATCACTCCTCTTTTTCCTCAAGATCCACATTTTACTCCCTTTGTCCGCAAACATGACATTTTACACCATTAACTAACCCTTGGCCGGCCATAGCACCCCAAAACCTTACGATTTCATCTTTATTTTTCCAATTTTCTCTCCTCTCTTCTCTTTGTCGTCCACCACCTCTCCTCTACTGATTTTCTTCTTTTTCTTCCATTCCACCACCTAAAACATCTATTTCTCCTTACCTCTCTTCCACTCCACCACTACTTGAGGCCACCGCACCATCAGCTCACCTCCACCATCGTTGTCGCGCCACCACC
>CM025146.1:9900879-9911316 GCA_013467495.1 Gossypium gossypioides
TGAGGATGAAATGCAGTACTGAAATACAACTGAGTACCCAAAGCTTCTTGCAATTTGTTCCAGAAACGACACAAGTCGACCAGCTGCCCCTTCAGAGTTCACTAGTAGAGAGAATCTGAGGCAAAGCAATTTCTAGTATGTTAATTTTCCGGCGGCTAGTGTTGGAAGTGTAAGAAATGTTAAGAGAACCATTTCTGTTTGTGATGAATGCAATAAAAGACATTTTGGTGAGTGTCGATCAAAGTCAGGAGCTTGTTTTCATTATGGGTCTACTAATCATTTCCTTCGTGATTGTCCAAAAAAGCAAAATGATTTTGGTAATCAATCAAACAAGCCCGGAGTAACTTCTCAAAGAGGTAGACGATCTGGAAATGCTAGGAACACTACTCCTGGTCGAGGTAAGAATGTTGAGATGAATGAACGGTCTGAAGCGAGAACACCAGCTAAAACCTATGTAATCAAAGCTCGTGAGGAAACTACTACCTGTTGATTTTACTGAATATACTGTTAAAGTTACGAATCTCCTGGGTCAGTGTGTTTTAGTTAATCAAATGTGTAGATCGTGTCCACTAAAAATTAGGGGTTACGATTTTCCCACTAGTTTGATGTTGTTACCTTTTGATGATTTTGATATCATTCTGGGAATGGACTGGTTGTCTGGGCATGATGCAATAGTGAGTTTTCGAAGGAAGCAAGTTAGTTTGAAGCGTCCAGATGGTGAATTTGTTTGTGTTAAGGCAAATGGGGTCGATTGTATTACAAATTGTAATTTCAGCATTGACAGCTCAGAATTTGATTAAAAAGGGTTGTGAAGCTTATTTAGCCTACATTCTTAATTCGAAAATGATAGAGTAAAAAAGCAAACACGTGACGTTAGTCAAGGAGTATGCTATTGTTTTTCCTGAAGAACTGCCTGGGTTGCCACCAACACGAGAAGTAGAATTTGTGATCGAACTTGTGCCTGGAACTGCTCCAATTTCGATAACACTGTACAGGATGGCCCCTATAGAGTTGAAAGAGTTGAAAGTGCAGTTGCAAAAGTTGTTAGATCGCGGATTTATTTGGCCGAGCGTATCACATTAGGGCGCTCCAGTTTTGTTCGTGAAGAAGAAATATGGGTCGATAAGACTATGTATAGATTATCGACAGCTAAATAGAGCTACCATCAAGAATAAATACCCGTTACCTCGTATTGATGATTTGTTCGATCAATTAAAAGGAGTTACAATATTTTCGAAGATCGATTTGAGATCCAGATATTATCAACTACAAGTTAAAGAGCAAGATGTATCCAAAACTGTACTCAGAACTAGATATGGTCACTATGAATTTCTATTGATGCCATTTGGTTTGATCAATGCTCCTCCAGCTTTCATGGATTTGATGAACCAGGTGTTTCAGCCATATTTAGATCAGTTTATTGTGGTAGTCATTGACGATATCCTGTTCTATTCGTCAAATGAGTCAGATCACGTCGAACATTTAAGAGTTGTAATGCAAACTTTGCGTGAAAAACAACTATATGTGAATTTTAGTAAATGTGAATTCTGGCTGCGAGAAGTAGATTTTTTGGGACATGTTATTTTTGCTGATGGAATCAGGGTTGATTCGAATAAAGTATCTGCGATTATTGAATGGAAAATTTCGAAGAACATTTCTGAAGTCTGAAGTTTCTTGGGATTAGCTGGATATTATCGACGATTCGTTAAAAATTCTTGATCATTGCTTCACCTATGACTAGGTTATTATAGAAAAACGTTGAATTTGCTTGGTCTGATAAATGTCAACAAAGTTTTAATCAATTGAAAAGCATGTTAACAGAAGCTTCAGTATTAACTCAGCTTGAATCTGGAACAACATATGTTGTTTACAGTGATGCATCTCTCAATGGTTTAGGTGTGTGTTAATACAGACAGGGAAGGTAGTAGCTTATGCTTCTATTATTTCTGATCGTGATCCATGATTTACATCGAGGTTTTGGAGTAAACTTCACGAAGCTTTGGGCATTAAACTCAACTTTAGTACCACATTTTATCCTCAGACGAACGGGCAATCAAAACGAGCAATATAGATTCTGGAAGACATGTTACAGTGTTGTATACTTGAGTTTGAAGGTAGCTGGGAAAAGTATTTACTGTTACCTAAATTCATTTATATTAACAATTATTAGTCCAGTATAAAAATGGCACCGTTTGAAGCTTCATATGGAAGAAAATGTAAAACGTCGTTGTATTGGTCCGAGTTGAGTGAAGCCAAAATGGTGGGGATTGATTTGATTCAAGAAACTGAAGATAAGGTTTGAATTATTCGAAATAGTTTGAATGTTGCATTTGGTCGTTAGAAGTCATACGCATATTTGAAAAGAACAGATATTTAGTTTGCTGTTGGTGATCGAGTGTTCTTAAAAGTTTCTCCATGGAAGAAAGTGCTACATTTTGGAAGGAAGGGAAAGATGAGTCCAAGATTTATCGGGCCGTACGAGATTATTGAAAGAGTTGGCCCTGTAGCTTACAGATTAGAATTGCCTCCTGAATTAGAGAAAATTCATAATGTGTTTCATGTTTCAATGCTAAGAAGGTATAAATCTAATCCATCACACGTGATTCCTCATAGTGAAGTTGAATTACAGCCAAATTTGACGAACCAGTGAAAATTTTAGCTCGGGAAGTCAAAGAACTTCGAAGTAAACGAGTACCGTTGGTGAAAATTTTGTGGCACTGACATGGGGCTGAAGAGGCTACCTGGGAAATTGAGGAATCAATGGAATTACAATATCAGGATCTATTCTCAGGTAACAATTTTAAGGACAAAATTTTCTTAGGGGGAAAGCTGTAATAGTCTATTTTTCAGTGATATCAGAACAGTGGTTTCGGGACCACAATTCTGATGAGTAAATTATTATTTTATAATTTATTTAGTGTTTAGGGATTTTATTAAGGTCGTATTAAAATTTGTTTAAGAAATTTTAATGTTTAATTACTTAATTAAGTGAAAATGACTAAATCCTAAAAAGTGAAAAAGTTGAGTTCTAATAGTTAAGAGAGTCAAATAGCTTTATAAGTGAATGTTAATAGACTTGAATGATAATTATACCATATATGTTGATAGCGGATGTACATGGATTGGTATTATTGAAATTTTGATAATTTTTAAAGGGCAAAAAGGTAAATTAGTAAATAAAACTAATAATAACATAAGAAATAATGTCATCTTCTTCATTTGATATCATCTCCACCAAAAAATCACCATAGAAAGGGATAGGGCATTCGGTCAAGTGGACTTCATTGCATGTAAGTGTATTCAAGCTTCTTTTTAATGATTTTTATGTTTTTGAGATAGTCGCAACTAGGTTCAGCCTGCCCGTACCTTCGTTTTTTAATCTATTAAAAGTTTTGAAAGTTACCATTGATGAATCTTGAAATACCATGCTTTTGAAACTTTGGTTGTGGTATTTGGTTGAATTTTGAAGTGATTTTTGTTAGATTTTGATTTAAGGATTAAATTGTTAAAATGTCAAAATCTTAAGGTTTAGTAGTGAATTTTGATGTACAATAGGAACTGTTAAAAGGCCTATAATATTCACTGTAACTTGGTTCCAAGGAATTAGTCAATTTGATGATTTTAGGGTTAGAGGACAAAGTTGTAAAAAATATAAAAGTTTAGGAAAAATGTGTAAATAATAAGAAGTTAAGGGTTGTGTGTTTTATATGAAATGTGAAATATGTATGAGATGAATATATTGTATTTAATTATCATATAAATCAAAACTTGGATCAAAAAGATAATAACCGAGGAAAAGGGAAAATAGCGGATTAGTCCTTACGTGCTGGTTAGAATCGAATAGTAGGTAAGTTCATAGTGTTTCAATAAGTAAATGAATTTCTATTCGTATTTTTACATTCTATTTCCTTAGCTAAAGGTCATTAATTAATTATTGAATGTTTTCACATTCATGCCCCTGTTCGTACTCCGGTACCCGTGTTTGCACATACGTGCCTCTATTTGTACTTCGGTACCTTTGAACACATTTACGTGTGTTGTTATACTCTAGTAACCCTGAAATCTAATAGTATATGAATTGTATCTAATTGTGTTAGATTAAAAGTAATACTTTGATCTTACTAAGTTATGTAAACTTACTAGTTCTTGTGGATTTTTTTGTAGAGTTTTGTTGCTAACACTTTGGAAGGATCAATCAACCGGCTCACACTATCCATCAATGTTTGTAGTTCTTATGTCTCTCAGTGTAACAACCCGTTTTCAGTGAAATCAAAATAGTAGTTTTGGGAGCACAAATTCGATGAGTAAATTATTATTATTTTTATTATTCTAATGTTTACGGGATGTCAGAAGGCTCGTATTAAAGTTTCGTTAAGAAATTTTGATGTTTGCATGCTTAATTAAGTAAAAAGGACTAAATCGTAAAAGGTGCAAAAGTGGGGTTCTAGTTGTTTAAAGGGTCAATTGGGTATAAAACTTTAATGTGAGTGGACTTAGATGGTAATTATACCATTCATAATGCCAGTGGACAAAGATGGGCATGAAATTGGTGTTTTAAGTGGTTAAAAACAAATGTTAATATGGTAATTAATAAATTAAACTAAAAACAAATAAAAGATAAAAAAGCATTCATCTTCCCCAAATTTTGTTTCCACCGAAATTAGATGAAAGAGAAGCCATTGCTAGGGTTTGAAGTTTCGGTCATTCATATAGCTTGCATGTAAGTGATTTTTGAGCCCGCTTTTAATGATTTCTATGTTTTTGAAGTCATTTTAGCTTAATCTAGCTAGCTCGGGGATCAATTTGTAAAACTATTAAAGATTTAGGATTGTGCCATAAATGTTATTGCTTGATTCTTGAAGTTTAATGAAAGATTATGAGTCTTTGTTGATAAATAAACAAGTTTTGTAAAGTTATTTTTGATAAAAATGGTATCTAGGGACTTGTTTGTAAAATTAGTAAAAGTTCAAGTTAAATTCATGAAATGATCGTTTGTATGAGTTGATATAGGTCCTTAATGAAATCAGCTAGCTTGAATGGGGGATGAAAATGATTAGATTTCAATGTATGAGCTTAAAGATTAAATTGTAAAAAGTAAAAATATCAAGGGTAAAATAGTAATTTTGCAAAAAATGAAATATTGACTGAATTTAATAATAGAAGTATTAAATGGATTGAATTTTTCTATTTAGATCAAGATAGACCACGTACGGATTTAGTTTGGGGAAAAGCTAAAGCCACGGATTTATTGACTTCGTTTTTACGCTTTAATGGTCGAGGTAAGTTCGTATGTACGGATTATTATGTTTATGTTGTTTAATTATATGTTAATATGTACTTAAAATGCTATTGAGCAATGTATATCCAAATTCATGCTATGACGGTTAATGAGTCTCAGTTGAACCTTAGGAATTCGTAGGATACGAATGACATGTCATTAGTGATTTCATGTTTCGGGTGTTGGTCTTGTCCTATCGATGGCTGAGGTCCTGTATTTCTTGCGGATACTCCACAGCTTGTGTAAGCAGCATCATGTAGCTTACATTTCTACCCACAGCTCGTGTGAGTAGGCCCATTTCACAGCTTGTGTGAGCAACGATGTAAAGGAAAGGTTACGGTTATATGTTTAAGCACACTTTGTGTGAGCTTTCCCGAGTATCCAATGATGTTCTAAGTGGTTCAACGGGAAATGAAAAGGATTGAAATGGTAAATTTCCAAATGGAAGTATGCTTATGATAATGAAAATGAAGAATGAATCAAATGATGTATGTTCCATGGAAATGAATTACCTTATGTTTAATTCAAGTGAATTATGTATGAATGCACTAACTTGTGTATTGATGATGGTGCTTAGGCTTGTGCCAAGCTTATGGTTGGATTACATGATGCTTATTCTAAATGTTTTATAAATGAAATGGTAAGTTATGTTTCGTGTTTACAAACTTACTAAGCATTATGTGCTTACGTAGTTTTCTTTCCTATGTTTTATAGATAATTGGAAGCTCGATCGGTTTGGAAGCTCGTCAGAGATATACCACAGTATCCAACATAAATATTGGTAGTTTTTGATGTTTTAACCAAGGTTATAATGGAAGCTTGTCGAAGATCTATCACACGAATTCAACATGCATCTTAACTTCAAAGTTCGACATGAAAAATATCTGAAATTACAACTCAAAGTATCATTAATAATTTAAGCCAAGACAAAACCAATAACATAATATCAAACATCTATCAATTCCTAAGAGTCTAAAATCATATCAACCATTTAAAGCATAATAATAATCAACCAAAAACGTCTACCACATTGCCTTATTCCTCCAATCAAAATAATAGCAATAATATCACCTACTCAATCACTAAGCCTAACTTGGATCACTTCCTTGGAATTTTCGCACCGCTCAAACTACAAACGCTAAATATCTGTAATGGTTAGAAAGAGCGGGTGAGCTTAAACAAGCTCAGTGCATTTTGAAATAACCACAAAGTATACACAATTTTAAAGGTTAAACATTAGCATACTACAACACATTCACAACCATGTTTTAACCAAGTCAAAATAACATATTCATGTTTCATTAAATCATATAACTAGCATATACTCTCACAAGCAATTACACTAAACTCTTATATATATAATTCATTTAACGATAATTCATCAGGAAAAAATAACATATTCATGCTAACTCACAAGTCTAACTTATATATTCACATGCATTTAAACAATATTTTCATATATTAATCACATTATGATAATTTGGCAGCTTGGAAACATGAAACATAAAAGTGGGCTCTATCACCACATATTGGATACACGGATCTCCATCACACCAATGACTCAAAGAGTCTAACATATCCCATAAGTGTAGCATAAAGCTAAACACTCTCCAACACACCAACATGCCACAATGAATGGAGCTTAGCTCACATTCTATTATCTCTCTAAACTGTCCTAGGGCCTCACTGCCCAAATCACAAAACACAAAGGTGAGTACTTATAATCCTATGGCATGCCAACTATATCCAACGGTTTCAAGAGATCACAAGGCCAAAATATCCGTAAATACACACATTTAATTACTATTTTAATGAACATAATCTCTGTTCATATTTATCAATTCACATCACAATCTCATACACAATGCGCACTTATCGGATTCGCATTTAATTGCACTTTAGGTGCTAAAATAATGCTCATTGAGCTATCATTTATCAAATCTGACATGTATGCATTAAAATCAGTCCATCATATATCACATACAAGTATTTTAACATATTACCTATCATAATAGTATCACATTCCACAATTTAACACATATGTACTTATTTATTTTTACACACTTTTACTGCACATTTATTTTGCTAACACAAATGTTTAATATGCCCACAACTAACACATTCACAAGAGCTATCACAATATTTACCACATGTCACGTTATCACAACTTAATACTCAATGCTCATCACATAATCACATACTTTGCAAATTAAACAAAGGGTATAAGAAAGCTTAAACTCAGAACTTAGAGTAGGGGTTTAGGCTACTCATAAGCTCCCAATTAACACTATGAATCGTGTCTATGTAACGTGTGAAATGATATGCGATTTGTGCAAGTATACATGTTGAATCAAGTAATAAAGTGATGAATGAGTATCGTTTCCATGAGGATTGGATTGAGACACAAAAGTGGTCAAGTTATTATAATAAAATGCAATTAATGCTATGACAAAGTTAATGATAAATATGCAGTGGCAATTAGTGGAGTAATGATGTAAGCAATATGTAGAATTAATGAATAATTGAAAATGCTATGACAAAATGAGGGTAGAGATGTAATGACAATTATGAGAGTTACTACGGGATTATTATGTAAATGATTAACTAAATAACTAAGAATGGCATTGTAAAGATACTATGACAATAGTTCAGGGATATACGATGTTGATTTAGAAGGTTGGGATTACTAAGAATCTACCTTTACTGTCAATAATGCCTCAACAAAACCATACTCAGTTTTCTGCTCAGAAGAGTTCTAAAATGGTCTGCTTCTTTCGAGAGCAAAATCCTCAAGTTACCTTGCCTATGTCGATAGGCCTTAATACGTACCATGTATTGCTTTCCTTCTATATGAACACTACTCTATTTCTAGAGTCTACTGCAAGTATCGGTTGAGTACTTGCTCATATCATTCAATTTCGATCTAACTAATCCAACCTTTTCACAATTAGATTTAGTTTATAGGCATGTTGAATAGTCATCTATGTCTAGTGATTGCACACATATAATCAAAAATAAAACAATTGACTGAAACATTAAATTGATTCGAATCTGTACTTCAACCGTTAAAGAAAATAAAAGTTTCATCATGTAATCCCAACCCGATGAGATTTAGCTCATGGGTTGGCACATAAAATTCAAAACCAAAATAACATCCAACACTATTTTCATCATTCAATTCACGAAAGAACGAAGTAAGAAATACAGAAGACTTTGGGAAGACATCTTTTGCATGTCTAGTTCACACTCTAGTAGCATAATGTCCTGCGATGGCTGAGAGGGATTGTTTTCATCATCCTCTTTCCGTCTCTACACAGTTGCTACCCTCTATTTTTGCCTAAGGCTCTCCACTCTTGTTCGTCTTTTTGGGTTTCATCCTTTGGCTTTTTATAGGCTTTTTCCCTAGGGTAAATCCAACAACCCAAGTTTAAATTCTTTTTTCAATAAGCCAAGAGTATGATGCGATCCCGGCTCCGTTGAGTGATCCGAGTCATTTATATGTTTAGATCGTCTAACAAGAAGTATCATTCGACTATGTTATTTGGTTTGGGAAGATGAATAAGTATGGAGTTGGATAACAATGATAGGTTTAATTGGCAAAGTTTAGATGTCAAAGGCTTGGTGATCAAAGAAACAAAGAAATAAAAATGGTTCGGGATGGAATGGAATGAAATGGCTTAAGTTCAAAAATTGAACCAACACTATAAGGAATGTTGACCCGAGTTTTATAAGACACTTAAGGTGGAGTTTGTGATGTATTGGGACCTTGACCCGTTACCTAGGAAGGTAAGAACTAGAGGTATAGTTCTGGATGAACGCCACACTCGATTCGAGTGATAAGTTCAAAAACAGACTAAGTTTGATGCCACTGACAACAAATAAGCCAAGCTAAGTTCTAGACCGAAATTTGATAGAAGTAATCTCACTAAATAACTCAATAATATTCAAATTGTCAAAAAGTTTGAAATACATCTTATGAGCTTCATATTTATAGCTCAAATACATTGCCAGCTGAATAGTCAATTAAGTACATGCATAGTCAAATGTATTTAGCTTTAATGAGCTGAATCTTCCTTGAAATTTCCAAGTAGCATCCTTGTGCATGTAGTACGTGAATGGTCAGCTTCTAGAGGCCTTGGATTCAGCTAAGAATAACTAAAATGTTAAATAAGCTGAATGGAGTTTGCTAGGTTCGGCTAATGTGCTTATGGAGCTGAAATAAAACATGCATGTTTTTAAGGAGCTGAATGGGAGCATGCATGTATTTAGGGAGCTGAATGGGGGCATGCATGTATTTAGGGAGCTGAATGGGGATATGCATGTATTTAGGGTGTTGAATGGGCATGCATGTATTTAGGGAGCTGAATGGAGCATGCATGTATTTTAGGGAGCTGAATGGGAATGCTAGATTCGGCCAATGTATTTAGATACAATAAAGAGCTATTTTTGATCAACTGAATAAACTTGGAATTTTAATGTCCAACTTGGGAATTCATGAAAGTAGCTAACTCTTGGCCGAATGGTCACTTAGAAGAACTCAATCACCAGCAAACTTGTATAAACCATCATCCATGCATGAGTGCCGTCCCTTGTATGTACCTGGAACAAATTAAAAACAACAAATTAAATTGGTTTGAAACATATTAAAAATCGGCAGTAATAGAACACATTTAATTTATCTCATAAATTTGGCTAAAGCTATGACAAATTAAATGGAAGTAACAAGCTGTACAAATTTATAATATGTACTAACTAACACACATTAAACATAAAATAAGACACATCTAACACACATAAAATAAGACACATTTATTTGAGCTGAAATAATTAATTAAACTAACTCAATTAATTAATTCCAGCAGCTGTAGAATTGCATAAATTAAATATAAATTGAAGTTCAAGCTCAATGAGCTGAAATTAGCTCGAATTGAGCTCCATTGAGCTAGACCAAGCTAGATCAGCTTGCAAGAGTTTGCGAATGACGCCTGATGAGCTGAACCAAGGACGTTTCCAGAGCGGGATCGTATTAGAGCATCTTCTTATCTTTTTAAATTCTTTTTTCAACAACCCAAGATTATCTTCTTTTTAAATTATTTTTTCTAGGATAAAAACCATCAACCCATGACTATCTTCTCCTATTTTTTTAGACAGCTTTTTTT
>CM025146.1:9926314-9941024 GCA_013467495.1 Gossypium gossypioides
TGTTTTGGATGCCTTGTTATGGCTTGTTGATGTGCATAATATTGAGTTTAGGTTGGTGCCAAATTGGGTTAGAAATGTGGCTTGGAAAATGGCCTAGTTTCATCCACACGGGCGTGTGTCTCAACCGTGTATGACACACGATCAGGTGACACGACCGTGTGTCCCCTGTAGCTTCTTAAGGGTACAAGTCAGGATGCTCACATGGCCTAGCAGATGGGCATGTGGCTTGGCTGTGTGACCCAATTCAGTGAGTTACACGGGTACGGACACGGGTTGGGACATGACTGTGTGTCCCTATTTCAAATGTCCACACGGCCTAAGACACTGGCGTGTCTCTTGGTCGTGTGACCCCTGCAGCTTTTGAAAATTTTAAATGTTTTTGAAATATTTTTTTGAGTTTTTGATTTAGTCCCGATTTGTTTCTAATGCGTAATTTGAGCCTCGAGGGCTCGTATAAGAGACAATATGTATGATTTCAATTGGTTTCTAACATGAATATTTTATGATATGAAATGTTTGAAATTCTGTTTGTTTGATCTGTAAACTCCAGTAATGCTCCGTAACCCAGTTCTGGCGATGGATACGAGTTAGGGGTGTTACAAGCCATGCTACCATCTTTTTAACTTTTATATTGTTTTTGCACACATCTTAATTATACTTGTCTTGGTGAGCAAAGATCGAGGAAAAATTCAAAAAGATGTACATATTCTTCATATGTTTAAAAAAACTCTATTCAAGTGTCAAACGAAAACATCAAAATAAATACTCAAAGTATTGAGAAATATTGTTAGGCATACGCTTCAAAATTAAGTTTGGGGGGGTGTAAAACCCATTAGTAGAAACAATGTACCTCGAATTAATCTAAGGAAAAGTTAGGTCTAAGATTAGTGAACCTAAAAATTAACTTCTTTTTATCCCTACAATGAGCCTAGCCCCATTACAGTCTTATAAAAGACCTATTGGTTTTGATGATTATGTCGACTACATTAGTGTAGAGGAATTGCTAAGTTCAATATATGAGGACCATTAATTAAACTTTGTGAGTGTTTTTGTAACATCCCGAACCTGTATCTGTCACTAGAATAGGGTTACGGAGCATTACCGTAAAAACATAACTTAAAAAAAATTATTTCCAAACATTTCATTAATCATAGCATAATCTAATCATACACATGCTCATTGTCCCTTAATCGAGCCTTCAAGCCCTCGAGGACTTAGAAGCACTTTAGAAGTGATTGGGGACTAAATCGAGAACATTTAAAACATTGAGGGAAAAGTTAGAAAAATTCATACTACAGGGGACACACGGCCTTGAGGCCAGGCCATGTGACTCACACGGCTTAGACACACGCATGTGTTTCAGGCCATGTGACTTTTGAAATAGGGACACATGGTCGTGTCCCAGCCTATGTCTGTGCTCGTGTCACTCTCTGACTTGGGTCACACGGCTAAGCTAGAAGCCCATGTAACTTTCGAAATGGCCTACACGCTCATGTGCCAAGTCATATGCTAGGCTGTGTAACTGCTTGACTTGCAACCTTTAAAACCTACAAGGGACACATGGCCCTGTGTCACACACACCTGTATCTTAGGCTGTATGGACAAGAAATTGGCCAAAATCAAGCCATTTCTTTCACCCAATTCAAGCATGAACCTACAATACATTTGTACGTATAACCAAGACCCTAGGTCATGTCCAAACCATGCAAAAATGACCAAATCTCCATACCAAATATCCATACAACCAGTATGCCAAAAGGAACCTCAATCACAATTAATCAAACGTATCTAAACATGTGCATATTTGGCCATTCATCACCCATACACAACTACTTATTTCCATACCAAAACATAACAAAATTGATCATATTCCAAATCACATCCAAACATATCAAATTGTTCTTTCAAAACATACATCCACTTAGCCATATCAACACTAACTGCCAAAGCATCAAAGTGTCAAAAGCACACCAACCCTAATACCATATATACATGCCAAACATATCAACTAGATCATTAAGCACAAGTCCACCTATACAAGCCATTATAACCATGACTAAAACATTGAAATCTACCGATAAAATCTCTGGATAGTGTGATAGATCTCGAACAAGCTTCCAAACCGATCAAACATCCGATAATCTATAAAACAGAAGAAAGATGACAACGTAAGCATGTAATGCTTAGTAAGTTCGTAATTCATGAACAAAGCTTACCATTTCAATGCAAAATCTTATAAAATAGACATGAATCAATCCAACATAGCTTGGCACAAGCCTAAGCATCATCAACCACCCAAGTTATTGCTTAAACACATAACTTAACCAAAATCATCACATGGTAAGATAGATTTCTTGAATAGAACATTTGAATTCATACTTTCTATAAACATGGTTATACATACTTTTATCAACATTAACTCTTACCTTTCTATAAGTTCATAATATAGTCGATTGAAACACTTACTATTCCTTCCCTTTACATGCCCATTGAACCACTTAGAATAATATTGGATAAGCAGGAAGCTCACACAAAGTGTGCTAACATATGCTCGAAACCATTCCTTTTCCTTTTCCTTTACATCAATGCTCACTTGAGTCATAAATGAGTCTGCTTACACAAGCTAACGGTCAGAATGTAGCTACATGATGCCACTCACACAAGCTGACAAGTATCCGCAACAAATTTCGAAACTCAGCCATTAGTAGGACATTCAGGAACAATACCTGAAACATGGTAACCCTAATGAGATGTCATTTGTATCCTATATATTCCTAAGGTTAAAATGGGACTCAATAGTTGTCATAACGTCGTTGGATTTCCATTGTAACTTGATATGATAAATAGCATAATAGCATATACATAAAATAACATTAAAACATTATTTAAACATACAAACTTACCTCAATTTTAAAGATGTCAAAATATAATCAACTAATCCGAGACTTTATATTTCCTTCGATCTAGATCCGTACGAGGCTTAACTTGATCTAAATAAGAAAAGTCAATCTATTTAGTATTCATTTTATTCAATTCATTCCAAAATTCATACTTTTACAAAATTACTCTTTTGCCCCTATTATTTTAACTTCTTTATAATTTAGTCCTTAAGCTCGTAAATAAACATTTATGCAAATTCATCCACAATAAAAGCTAGCCGAAATACCTAGGGACTTCTATCAATCTATAAAAATCATTATTTCACAATTTTACCATGGTATTTTCTACTTTTACAAATAAGTCCCTAAATGGTAATTTCATAAAAAATCACTTTACAAAAGTTGTTTATTTAACAACGACTCATAATCTTCCATAAAATTTCAATAATCACGCAAGAATACTCATGAAAAAATTCTAAACCTTTAACAGTTTTGCAAATTAGTTCCTGGGCTAGCTAAATTAAGTTACAACGACTTCAAAAACATAGAAATCATTAAAAACGGGACAGGATTACACTCACATGCAATGGAAGAGCTTGGTCAAACCCTAGCTAAGTCGTCAATGGTGAATTCGGTTGAGAGAATGCTAAAATGAAGAAGATGGACACATTTTCTTTTAGTTATTTTAACTTTAATTTCCTATTTACCATTTTATCCTTTTAAAACATTAATAATTTCAATAAAACCAAAACCATATATGTCCACTACCACATAAAGGGTCTAATTTCCTTATAAGTCCTCTCACGTTAAAATTCTATAGCTATTTAATAACTTTAGCTACTAGAACTATACTTTTGCACCTTTTATGATTTAGTCCTTTTCATGAAATTAAGCATGCAAACTTTAAAATTTCTTAACAAAATTTTTATATGACCTTACTAATAAACCATAGACATGAAAAAAATAATAAAATAAATATTTACTTGTCAGATTTGTGGTCCTGAAACCACTGTTCTGATTTCACTAAACGAACTACTACAACTCTCCCCTCTAAAGGAATTTTTGTCCTCGAAATCTTTCCAAAAAAGAGGTTTAGGTTACACTTTCATAGCTTCTTCTGATTCTCAGGTGGCTTTTCTATACCATGACGTTGCCAAAAGACTTTTACTAAAGTTATGTTTTTATTTCTCAATTCTTTAACCTCTCGAGCTAAAATTTTGATCGGTTCTTCACTGTACATCATATCAGGCTGAATCTCAACGTCAACTAGCAAAATCACGTGTGAAGGGTCTGATCGATACGGTCGTAACATCGACAAGTGAAAAGCATTGTGGATCTTTTCTAACTATGATGGCAAAGTTAATTTGTAAGCTATCGGCCAGATTCTTTCAATAATCTCATACGGCCCAATAAATCACAGACTTAGCTTTCCTTTATGACTAAATCGAAGAACTTTCTTCCAGAGCGAGACTTTCAAGAACACTTTGTCCCCGACTTGAAATTCAATGTCTTTTATTTCCAAATCTGCATAAGATTTGTTATGATCTGAAGCTCCTTTCAAATGGTCTTGAATTACTTTAACCTTTTCTTTGATTTCTCGTATCAAATCAACCCCGTAAAGCTTTTTCTCACTGACCTCAGTCCAATACAATGCTGTTTGACATTTTCGTCCATACAAAGCTTCGTATGGTTCCTTTTTAATACTTGATTAATAACTGTTGTTGTATGCTAATTCGACTAACGGTAAAAATCTCTCCCGATTACCTTTGAACTCTAACGCACAACATCGAAGCATGTCCTCGAGTATCTAAATCACTCACTCAGACTGACCATTGGTTTGAAGGTGAAATGCGGTACTAAAATGCAAACGAGTACCTAGAGCCTCATGAAACTTGCTCCAAAATTGTGATGTAAACTGCGGATTTCTATAAGAAATAATAGGAACTGGCACCCCGTGCAATCTAACAATCCCAGCGACATATAACTCTGCTAGCCTCTCAAGTGAATGCACTAGACTGAAATGCATGGATTTCTTCATACAATAAAAAATTACCCAAACTGCATCTTTCTTTTTCGGAGACAAAGGCAATCCCAACACTAAATCCATTATGACACGCTCCTATTTCCATTCCGAAATCATTACTGGCTGTAACAAACCAGAAGGTACCTGATGTTCTGCTTTAACTTGCTGACAAACTAAACATCTCAATACAAACTCTGAGATCTCTCATTTCGTACCTTGCCACCAATACATTTTTTTTCAAATCACTGTACATTTTATTACAACTAGGATAAACAGACAAGCTACTACTGTGAGCTTCCTCTAAAATCTTCTGAATAAGATTAGAATTTCTCGAAATGTAAATTTTGCCTTTAAAATACAAACTAGCATTGGATCCAACCTGAAAGTCTAAATAAAGAGTCATCTCAATCTGTTTCCGTTTAGCTAACAACACATCATCTCATTTTTTATCTTCGTAAATCTGTTGCAAAAACATCGGTCTAACTTTCAAGTCATCTAGAATTAGATCATCATTAATCAATGTCAATCGCGTGTTCAACGCTCACAAAGCAAATAAAGATTTTCTACTCAAAGCATCAGCAACAACATTAGCCTTTCTCATATGATAATTAATGATCAAATCATAGTTTTTCAATAACTCAAGCCATCTGTGTTGTCTCAGATTCAAATCTTTCTGTGACATTAAGTATTTCAGACTTTTATGAACTGTGAATATATGAAATTTTTCTCCGTACAAATGNTGTCACCAAATCTTCAAAGCAAATACAATCGCTGCAAGCTCTAAATCATGCGTTGGATAATTCTTTTCGTGTGGTTTTAACTGTTTAGAAGCATATGCTATCACTTTACCCTCTTTCATCAAAACACAGCCCAAACCATTTAATGATGCATCACTATAGATCAAAATTTGTTTACCCGAATCTGGCTGAACTAACAATGGTGCCTCGGTTAACAACGCTTTCAACTGATCGAAGCTTTGCTGGCATTTCTCAGACAACTTAAACTTAACATCTTTTTGCAACAGTCTCGTCAACGGTGTAGCAATCATCGAGAATCCCTTAACGAATCTTTTGTAATATCCGGCTAAACATAGAAAACTTCTAACCACAGATACATTTCTCGGAGGCTTCCAATCAACAACAGCTGAAATTTTGTTCAGATCAACTCTAATGCCATCGACCGATACAACATGTCCTAGAAATTTGACTTCCCCAAGCGAGAATTCACATTTGCTAAACTTTGCGAATTATTACTTTTCGCGCAAAGTTTGCAAAAAAATTCTCAAATGCTCAGCTTGCTCTCTCTTATTCCGTGAATAAATCAAAATATCATCAATGAATACCACAACAAATCTGTCTAAATGCAGTCTAAAAATTATGTTCATCAAATCCATAAATACTGCAGGTGCATTAGTCAAGCCAAACGACATCACAAGAAATTCATAATATTCGTACCTAGACCTGAATGTGGTTTTCGGCACATCTGAGTCTTTAACTCGCAACTGATAATAACCAGAATGAAGATCAATCTTTGAGAACATTGTCTCACCTTTTTAACTGATCAAACAGATCGTCAATACGTGACAATGGATACTTGTTCTTAATCGTGACTTTGTTGAGCTGTCGATAATCGATACATAATCCTATAGACCAGTCCTTTTTCTTAACAAATAGAACAGGTGCACCCCAAGGAGAAAAGCTGGGTCGAGCAAAACCCCTATTTGTCAACTCTTGCAACTATGCTTTTAGCTCTTTCAACAATGCAGGCGTCATTCTGTAAGGAGCTATCGATAGCGAAGATGTTCCCGGCACTAACTCAATAGCAAACTCAGCCTCTCTGATCGGCGGTAACTTGGGTAATTCCTATGGAAACACTTCTGGATACTCACATACCACTGGAACTGATTCTAGTTTTAACTCAGAAACTCTAGAATCAAATATGTAGGCAAGATACGTGTTCTAACCTTTTCTAACATATTTTTTTGCTAACATAGCCGAAATAGCATTAGACATACTATCCAGTCTATCTGATTCAATCGAAAGCTTTTCACCGTTCTAACATTTTAACATAATAAGCTTTCGCCTACAGTTCACAACAGCATCATGTAGAGTCAACCAATCATACCCAAAATCACGTCAACTTCATCAAAGGGTAGTAGCATTAAATCTGCCAAAAAGTTGCAACCCCGAATCATTAAAGAACAATTTTTACAAACTTTATCAACTAACACATACTGACCTAAGGGGTTTGTTTTTAATCGCAAACTCAGTAGACTCGAAAGGCAATTTCTTACTTGACACTAGATTCGTGCATACATAACACTAGTATCAAAGATAGAGAATGTACCAGTAATAACATCTGGCGCAGAAGCTTCCTTTCTAGCACGGATTGCAAAAGCTCTAGCCGGTGCTCATGCCTCAGATCTCACAGTAGAGTCGTTCATCCCACTGTGACTATTACCCACATTTCTAAGGTTCCATGGCGGTCTACCTTTGGCAGCTGTGTTGCTCGGTCAAACAGTCTGAGCCTTTTCGTTTTCAGGCTTCTCAGGGAAATCTTGGATAAAATGTTCATATGAACCACATTTAAAACAAGCTCCATCTTTCATCTTGCATTCATCAAAGTGTTAACGTCTACATTGTTGACATTAAGGCTTGTTACTCTTAAAGCTACCTGCACTCACTATAGATGTAGCATGAGGTTTTAAACTCGCATTCTGTTTACCTCGGTCTCTACCAGAATAACCCACTAAAGCTGATGAACGGTTATGATATTCTTTTAACTTCTTTGATAGTGATTGATATAATTTTCCCGCTAATCTCTTACTCGAATCACGAGTCTCATAATCAACTTTTCTTTTAGCTTTGCTCAATTCTTCAACTTTGTGCTCTCGGTCAACTAGAATACAAATTCTTTTAATTCCAGAATCCTGACTAAAACCATCATATCTTCATTCAGGCCATCTTCGAACTGTTTACACATGGAAATCTTGGTCGCTATACATTCTCAGGCATAATTGCTCAATTGAAGAAATTCTCTCTCATACTCAAATACTATCATCTGGCCTTGTTTAAGCTTGAGAAACTCTTGACGTTTCTTGTCAAGAAACCTATGACTTATGTATTTCTTTTGAAACTCAGTTTGAAAGAATTCTCAGTCTACTTACTCTCTCGATACCACTAAAACCAAGGTGTTCCACCACTGATAAGCTGAGTCTTTTAATAAGGAAACAACACATTTCACGCATTCTGCGGATGTACAAGAAGATTCATTAAAAACCCTGATCGTGTTTTCTAACCAGAACATGGCTTTATCCTGATCATCTTCAGATATAGCCCTAAATTCTTTAGCCCCATATTTATAAATTTTATCAACTACCTGCTTGCTAACTCACATTGGTTCCAAACCTTGAGGAACTACAAGAACAGGTTGGGGAACAGGTAAGGGTGAAGGTCATTGAACCATCGGGTTCATTCGTACAAACTCGGTAAACCACTCATTCACCATTTGAAAAAAAGGCTTCCTTAGCCTCTCCTCCCCGGCCATTAGATACGAGACTACTACCACTCGATGCTGCCCCGTGAATGGAGGCTTGTGCGTTACTTTTAGCCTCATCGGAAACAACTTTGTTAGATGACATTTTCTATATGAAAGCATAGTTCAAAACGAGTCAACAGTTATCACATTATCATAGGTTATATAATGGCATGTATTCTAGACTCGTACATGCTACGTTTAGTCTGAGAACCGATTAAACTGTAGCTCTGAAGCCACTACATGTAACACCCCTAACCCGTATTCGTCACCATAATAGGGTTATGGAGCATTACAGTAAAAAGATAACTTAAAAAATTCATTTTTGAACATTTCATTAATCATAGCATAATCTACTCATACACATGTACATTGTCCCTTAATCAAGCCCTCAAGACCTTAGAAGCACTTTAGAAGCGATTCGAAACTAAATTGAGAACATTCAAAACAATGAGAAAAAAGTTAGAAAAATTCATACTACAAGGATAACACGGCTGTGTGGCTCTCATAGCTGAGACACATGCCTGTGTCTCAGGTTGTGTGACTTTCAAAATAGGGACACATGGTCGTGTCCTAGCCCGTATCCGTGCCCATATAACTCTCTGGCTTGGGTCACACGACCAAGCCACATGCCCGTGTGCCAGGCCATGTCACTTTCGAAATGGCCTCACACGCCCTTGTGCTAGGCCGTGTAACTGCCTGACTTGCAACCTTTAAAACCTACAGCAGGACACATGGCTGTGTGTCAAACACGACTGAGACACACGCCCGTATCTTAAGCCGCGTGGAATAAAAATTTGCCAAAATAAAGCCATTTTTTTCACTCAATTTAAGCATGAACATACAATACATTTGCACATATAACAAAGACCCTAAGTCATGTCCAAACCATGCATAAGATGACAAAATATCCAAACCAAATATCCATACAACCAATATGCCAAAAGGTACCTCAATCACAATTCATCAAACATATCTAAACATGTGCATATTTGGCTATTCATCACCCATACACAACTACTTATGTCCATACCAAAATATAACACAATTGATCATATACCAAATCACATCCAAACATATCAAATTGGTCATTCAAAACATACATCCACTTAGCCATATCAACATCGACCATCAAAGCATCAAAGTGCCAAAAGCACACCAACCATAATACAACATATACATGCCAAACATATCAACTAGATCATTAAGCACAAGTACATCTATACATGCCATTATAACCATGACTAAACATCAAAATCAACCAATATAATCTCTGGATAGTGTGATAGATCTCCAGCAAGCTTCTAAACCGATTGATCTTCCGATAATCTATGAAACATAGGAAAGAAAACAACGTAAGCATGTAATGCTTAGTAAGTTCATAATTCATGAACAAAGCTTACCTTTTCAATGCAAAATCTTATAAAATAGACATGAATTAATCCAACATATCTTGGCACAAGCCTAAGCATCATCAACATCACGAGTTAGTGCTTAAACACATAACTTAACCAAAATCATCACATGGTAAGATTGATTTCATGAATATAGAACATTTGAATTAATATTTTCTATAAACATGGTTATACATACTTTGATCAACATCAATTCTTACCTTTCAATAAGTTCATAATATAGCCGATTGAAAAACTTGCTATTCCTTCCCATTAGATGCCCGTTGAACCACTTAGAACAATATCAGATACGCAGGATGTTCACACAAAGTCTGCTAACTTATGGTCAAAACCATTCCTTTTCTCGAGCCATAAATGGTTCTTCTCGCATAAGCTGACAATCGAAATGTAGCTACAAGATGCCGCTCACACAAGCTGACAAGTATCCGCAACAAATGTCGAAACTCAACCATCGGTAGGACATTCAAGACTAGCACCCAAAACATGGTAACCCTACTAACATGTCATTTGTATCTTATATATTCCTAAGGTTCAAACGGGACTTGATAGTCATCGTAACGTCGTTGGATTTCCCTCGTAACATGATATGATAAATAGCATAATAGCATATAAATAAAATAAAATAAAATTTTTTTTAGACATACAAACTTACCTCGATTTTAAAGATGTCGAATTAGAATCAACTAATCTGAGACTTTATCTTTCCCTCGATCTAGATCCGTACGAGGCTTAAGTTGATCTAAAAAATAAAATTCAATCTATTTAATATTCATTCTATTCAGTTTAGTCCGAAATTCATACTTTCCAAAATTACACTTTTACCCCTATTATTTTAACTTCTTTACAATTTAGTCTTTAAGTTCGTAAATTAATATTTATGCAAATTCATCCACAATACAAGCTAGCTAAAATACCTAGGGACTTCTATCAATCTATACAAATCATTATTTCACAATTTTACCACGGTATTTTTCTACTTTTACAAATAAGTCCCTTAAATGATAATTTCATCAAAAATCACTTCAAAAAAGTTGTTTATTTAACAACAAGGACTCATAATCTTTCATAAAATTTTAAGAATCTAGTAAACATTCTCATGGAAAAATTCTAAAACTTTAACAATTTTACAAATTAGTCCTTGGGCTAGCTAGATTAAGCTACGACTTCAAAAACATAGAAACCATTAAAAACGGGACAGGATTACATTCACATGCAATGGAAGAGCTTGGCCAAACCCTAGCTAAGTTTTCAATGGTGAATTCAGTTCAGAGAATGCAAAAATGAAGAAAATGGACACATTTTCTTTTAGTTATTTTAACTTTAATTACCTATTTACCATTTTATCTTTTTAAAACATTAATAATTTCATATAAAACCAAACCCATAAATGTCCACTATCACATAAATTGTCTAATTACCTTATAAGTCCTCTTACATTAAAGTTCTATAGCCATTTTAACACCTTTAGATACTAGAACTACACTTTTTCTTCTTTTACGATTTTAGTCCTTTTCATGAAATTAAGCATGCAAATGTTAAAATTTCTTAACGAAATTTTTATACAACCTTACTAATAAACCATAAACATTAAAATAATAATAAAATAAATATTTACTCATCGAATTTGTGGTCCCAAAACCACTGTTCCAATTTCACTAAAAACAGGTATAGTTTTGTTTGATTGATAAGGAAACTTTGATTGAATGGTGAATTATATGTATGATCTTTAACAACATGCACTCTATGACTCTATCTAGCATTTTTCTCTGTACTTAAAATAAAAATTTGATATAATGTTTGCATATAAGTGACTTATTAAAAAGGGTTTGTGAGCATGATTTTGTTGATGTATGTTTATGTGCAAAAGCTTACTCTACTTAATAGTTTTATTTAAACTTATTGTGGGATTGCTATATTTAAATTTTTTCTTTGCATTTCTCGAGACGAGCAATGGATTAAGTTTTGGGGTGCGTAAACTCTAATTAATATAGGTTTTTTAGTAGTTGATACGAGTCGCAAGGCCCAAAATCATGCTCATGAACATGATGGACTCAAATTTTCTCAAGGTCTAATAATGAGGTCGAAGGCCAAGTAAATCTGAGCAAGATTGAATGGAACCATCCAAGACTTCATTACCAAGGCCTTATATGTGCACACAATCAAAAAAGAAAATCAATATTCACTTTCTTATTTTCATGAAAATAAAAAAACCAAATCTTGGTCCAATTTTGTTGTTTCAGACAATTTCAAGAATCAAGAAAATCAAGATTTCATATATTGAAAATCTTGGTACAAGAAACCGAATCTTGCAGCCAAGGCGCATTGGATTTCATGTACAAGCTTGAACGAGCCAATTTTGAAAGCAAATGGATCACAAGACTAATTTCTTGAAAAAATGGCCCATTAAGATGTCTACAAGCTCATCCTAAAGTGTGAAAAGTAATTTAATTGAATATCAGACCATCATATCAAAGTGGCCCAAATTGTAAAATATTTAAACTACAGGTTCAATTTGATTTTAATAGGTAAATCATCATGTAAGAATTTAGGCCAAGGAGCCCATTTAATTACTTTGGCCGAATTCCCATTAAAAGTCCACATCTAAAATTATTATTTTTATTTGATGAGTTGTCATATTAGTTATTCCATTAGGGTTAAGGAAAATTATTTTGGGGGCCTATACGTAGCATGGACATCCACCCTTATAGATGGACAATTGATTTTTTTTAATAATAATTCTTTTTGAGTTTTTTCTTCAACAATTGCTCTTGAGTTTCTTTTAGAAGTTGTTTTAACAATCTTTTAGATTGTGCGAATCCTCTTGAAGCTTTTTCTTGCCAAGATCTCTTTCTTGGAGGGGAAATTAGAGCCATTGAAAGGAGTTGTGGATTCTTCATGTTTCTAAGGCTTCTTAAGACGTCATCATTTCTTTTATATTCTTAATTTATCATTTCTTTTTTACTTTATTTTAGTTATTCTTGCTTTGGCAAGCTGATTTTATTGATTTTCGTTCTAGCTTGAAATTACTTCAAAAGAGACGTTCTCCTATCTTATCCCATCAAGAAACACACCAAAATTAGGAGTTTTAATCTTTTCTTGCTTTTTCATAAATTCTTGCCCAAACAGTTTGCTTTTGTCTTTAAAATCACTTCTAACAAATTTGTTTTGTGTTTTTTTTCCAGACCTGGTTGGGGCGTTTTCTTAAGGCCCAATGATGGTTTCTTTCCATCTAAGAAACCCTAATTCGCTCTCTATTGGACTCCTTACCAGTTGGTTCATCTTTCTTTTATTTTAATTTCATTTAATTCTCTTTTGTGACAACTAATTTATTTCATTGTTTCTCGTTTCTATTTACGTTCGTCTAGAGATCTAGGATACATCTGCAACTTAGACAAGTTACGATCCTTTTCTGCACGTGTTCCGCATCTATAGTTTATAACACATTTTCTCTTAAAAATAATATTAATCCTGAGTATTTTATCACTATTTGAGTGACTTTTATTTATATTTCAATAATGGACATAATTTAAGGAAGAATATAATTTTATGTTATTTTGTATTAAATTTATGCATAATTTAATTGTTTTTGCTGCATATTAATTTTGACTTTATTTATTGCAGTTGGACCAAGGAAATTATGCATGCTTTATTTATAAAATAAAGTTACATGGACATGCCCAAATTTACTCTACATGGACGGCAAACACATGCAAATGGGACATGAAAAGGTTATTTTTTATCCAATTCAAAATGGATCAATTGATGGACAATTCTAGTAAACAATTGGGTCACCAAACAGTCCAAACAATGAAGAACAAGCCCAATTTAGCATGACACTTGTGAGCAGCACATAAATCAATTTTTGGGAAATTTATTGGAGGTCCTTACAGTTTGAAATGATTCTGAAATCAGCCCACAAGTTTTGCCCTTGAAGCTGTCCAACCATTGCTTAATTCAAGCATGATTTTATGCTTGAATGAAGCAACCAACATCCATTCCCTTCCACAATATGTGGCTGGTCAAGTAAAGGAGTAAATGGTGAGATTTTTCACACTATTTTTAGTAAACTCATCCACCAACTTTCACTATAAATACCCACCTCCATCCCCCATTTTAATCCATCCCTACATCCCATACTCATCCCTCATTCAACAATCATCTTTCACTTCTCATTTGCTCTCTTTCTTTCACACATAACATCCTCATTGTTACTCTCTCTTAGCCAGCAAAACCCTCGAGAAGATATTCTCTTGGTTGGCCACCTAGAAGACCCATTTGCGAAGGAGGAACACGAGGATTCAAGGATGTCACTTGAATCAAATTTCGCAAGATTGCTGAATTGAGCAGAGTTTATTCTTCCTTATATTTGTTTACCTTGAGTTTAATCATGTTTGCTCTGTTCTTTGTTATCTTGTCATCAACAACAGTAGCTTAATTTTGTTTAGTTAGAATGATTGCATCAATTCAATAAAGTTCAGTTAAATCATGTTAATGGTGTTTGTGCCTCAGCCGTTCATGTGTCCAATTAAAATCATGCTTGTATTTCATTTATTAAAATATGATTGAATGCATTAGAATTAATTACTTAAACCGATCGAGATGGTGATTAATGGACATAATAATTGGAAAATGCATGTTTAATTTATATCTGACCCGGAATAAATTGAAAGTTCGTAATAACTTTGTAACACCCCTTACCCGTATTCGACACCGAAATAGGGTACGAGGCATTATCGGAGTTTACTAATTAATTTTTAGACATTTCATTTTTATCTAGCATTCATATTTATACAAATCAAAATCAAAACATTAATGAGCTAACGTTAGCCAATTTAACTTATACATGCCATTATAACCAG
>CM025146.1:9941658-9953217 GCA_013467495.1 Gossypium gossypioides
TTTCCTTATTTTACCATATCAGGGATATTATCTTACTTTCTTACTGTAGTAATTTTCGGGGTATTACAAACTTGGCCGTGCTCTATTACCTTGCATAGCTTTTAGGTTCATGTTATTAAATTGTTTCAAATCCACCAAGCCCCTGTTACTTCACATGAATTCTAATAAACCCTTAGTTTAATATGGTCATGGTAATATGCATGATAAAAATGAACTGAGTTGATGAAAGTGATTATTCTAGCCTATGCATGTTATTGTTGTTGAAGTTTATATTTTTGCTACTAAACTCATCTCATACATTTTAGTTACTTATCATACTTAGATTAAATTGCATTAGGGGTCATCTTACATTTAGTTTTACATCAGTCACTAAAAAAGAATATTGTTTTTTTTATCACCAAATTGTTAACTCTAATTTTACAATTAACTGATTTACATACACAGTCCCTATGAAGATGATAACTCTTTTACTTATTACTTGAAACGACTGTGTACACTTGTACAAACCACGCGTTCCAGCTTCTTAAAGGATAGACTGTCTTAAACATTTGTTGTCTAACACACAATATCTCCCACAATAACATAAAACAACATCAGAATTACACCCAAAGTCTGTAGTCTTACCCTCCTCAATCTACTTAATACGAGGCAAAAGAGACACATCAAAAAGTTGCTTCATCTTAATCTCGTCAACCAAAGTGGGCTTTTCTTGCATCTCAACGAGTAAGCCACCATCCTCATACAAACTTAGCTTAGCGAGCATCGCTCTTGAATCAGTCATCGACCTCCTACTCAGTAAATCTACAATGATGTTAGCTTTCCCTAGATGGTACTCAACAGTACAATCATAATCCTTAAGTAGCTCTATCTATCTCCTCTTCCTTAAGTTCAACTCCTTTCGGGAGAGAAGGTACTTAAGGCTCTGGTGATCCATGTAAATGATACACTTCTCATGATACAGATAGTGCCTTCAAATTTTCAGAGCGAAAACCACAGTTGCCAATTCAAAGGCAACCAGGAAGGACCATTTCCCTGTCGTCTATTAATCAAATGTTGGATATGTTAGCGGGTAAAGCTTTCTACTATTTCTTGGATGGTTATTCAGGGTATAATCAGATTTTCGTAGCCCCCAATGACCAAGAAAAGATAACTTTCACGTGTTTATATGGTACTTTTACATTTAGACAGATGCCGTTTGGATTTGTAATGCTCTAACAACTTTTCAGCGTTTTATGATAGCCATATTCTCGGATTTGGTGGAGAAATTCCTTGAAGTTTTGATGGATGATTTCTCTGTATTTGGCAATGATTTTGAAGATTGTTTAAAAATTTTGGAATTGGTTCTGTGCCGCTATGAAGAAACAAATCTTGTCTTGAACTGGGAAAAATGTCACTTCATGATTTGTGAAGGAATTGTCCTAGGACATAGGATATCACGCCATGGAATTGAAGTAGACAAAGAAAATATTGAAGTAATAGAGAAATTGCCACCTCTCACCTATGTCAAGGGTGTTAGAAGTTTTCTAGGTCATGTAGGATTTTATAAAAGATTCACTAAGGATTTCTCGAAGTTATCTAAACCATTGTGTACACTTCTAGAGCAAAATAGACCCTTTGATTTTGATGAAAACTACATGGGTGCTTTTGAGGAATTAAAGAAAAGACTGGTAGCAGCACCAATTGTAGTAGCTCCGGAATGGGCCTTATCGTTCGAACTCATACACGATGCCAACGATTATGCCATGGGAGTAGTATTAGGGCAGAGGAAAGACAAAATACTATGTGCAATATATTATGCTAGCAAAACTCTGACAGATGCATAACATAATTATACCACCATGGAAAAAGAGTTGTTAGCTACGGTATTCGCATTCAACAAATTTCATCCTTATCTAGTGGATACCAAGGTCATAGTTTACATAGATCACTCAGCTATTAAGTACTTGGTGCGTAAGAAAGATGATAAGTCGAGATTGATTAGGTTGGTATTGTTACTTCAAGAGTTTGATTTGGAAATTCGGGATCGAAAAGGGACTAAAAACCAAGTGGTTGATCATTTGTCAAGGTTAGGATTGGTAATGTAGATGGCAATGATAACTTTATCAAATAAGAGTTTTCAAACGAACAATTACTATTCACCAAGCATTACCCTGGTATGTCGATATAGTGAATTTCTTGGTGAGTAGTGTGATGCCACCTGATTTAAACACCCATAAAAGGCGAAAATTTCTTCATGATACGAAGCACTATTATTGGGATGAACCCTTCTTATTTAAACATTGTGTTGATTAAATCATTCGGAAGTGTGTCCCTAATGACGAAATACACAGTATTTTGGAACATTATCATTAAGCTCCTTTTGGATAATTTAGAGGAATGAGAACTGCCGCTAAAGTGCTTCAGTCGGGATTCTATTAGCCAAGTTTGTTCAAAGATGCTCATGAATATTGACAATCATGTGACCATTGTTAGAGAAAAGGGAATCTCTCTAGGAGACATGAAATGTCGCTACAAAGTATACTGGAGGTTGAGTTATTTGATGTATGAGGAATAGGCTTTATAGGTCCATTTCCACCACCAGTAGGCAAATCGTACATACTTTTGGTGGTAGATTACGTTTATAAATGGGTAGAAGTGGTAGCCCTAGCCACTAATGATGCTAAGGCAGTACTGAAGTTCCTACATAAGAATATCTTTATGAGATTTGGTACATCTAGAGCCATTATTAGCGATGAAGGATCCCATTTTAATTGTAAACTAATGGCCATTTTAATTGTGCAGGTATGGGGTGAATCATATGATTGCTATGGCATGTCATCCCCAGACGAATGGACGAGCTGAAATTTCTAATAAAGAAATTAAACATATTTTGGAAAAAGCAGTGAATCCATCACGTAAGAATTGGTCCACCAGACTGGATGAAGCTTTGTGGGCCTACAGGACTGCATTTATAACACCTTAGGGATGTTGCCTTTTAAACTTGTTTATGGGAAGCCATGTCATTTACCGGTTGAGCTTGAGCACAACGCATTTTGGGCTATGAAGAGACAGAAAATGGATTGGGCTGCTGTTGGCAATAAAAGGTTGTTAGAGTTAAATGAAATGGAAGAGTTTCAGGTGCAAGCATATGAAAATGCTAGACTATAGAAGGAAAAGACCAAGCGATGGCACGATAATAGAATTATGCCAAGACAATTTAAACCATGACAATATATATTATTGTTTAATTCTAGACTCAAATTGTTCCCTGGTAAATTGAAATCTTGCTTGTCAAGTCCTTTTGAAGTAGTTCAGGTATTCTCACACGGAGTTGTTGATATCAAAGACATGAAAACGGGTGTTACTTTCAAAGTGAACGGTCAACGCTTGAAGCACTACTAGGGGTGCTCATGTGGAGCATGACAAGTAGAGCATTGACCTTCAAAATGCTTTAGTTAGAAATTTTGGATTTTATTTTATTTATTTTCTTTACTTTAATTTTTTGTTTGTTTTTTTAGTTATTTTTGTTCGTTGGTTATGTGCTAAATTTTTATTTCATTTCTGATTCTTATACATTAGTGCAGCTTTTCAAAGGTAGGATAAGATACCAAACTTCTTAGTGAGTACTAGGCTAGGTCAACCTACATTGTAGGGCTAGGTCATTTTCTTTTCCACCAAGGATTTCTTTCTTTTCTACTCACCACGTCACCCCTACCATGTTTCATCTTCCCTAAAAATTGTCTTCATTAACCCCCTTATTTCCCTATCCCTAACTGTTCATGTTTTACGTTTCTCATAAAGCTCTCACCTTCACGAGTTCTTTGTCTTCAACCTCTACTCCATTTTCTTTACACTCATTTTTCAAAGATTTCTCTTTTTTATTTCTTAATGGCTCAAGCCAAGAATGCTTCTAAAACCACAAAGTCATCGAGCACTAACGTTGCTCAACCAAAGACATTCTTCAACTCTGCTACGACTATAAGGTACTCAAATAAAATTTGACAGCTTATGCGTTCCACGCACAATACCACCATTTCCAAGCAAAAGATGTTGTTGTATGTTATTATTAAAGGAAGAACAATTAATGTGAGAATGATCATTTTTCAAGAAGTCCATCGTTGTGCTAAGAAGAATGTCGAAAGTTTGAATTTTCCTTCTCTCATTACTGCCTTATGCAAGACTGCTAATGTAACATCCCTAACCTGTATCCATCACCGGAATAAGGTTACAGAGCATTACTAAAAACTTCAAACTTTAAACATTCGATTACGATCATTTATAAAGCACATCATATTCCTTTCAAACACATGCATAACGTCCCTTTTTCAAGCCCTCGAGGCCTTAAAAACACTTTAGAAACATTTCAGGATTAAATCGAAAAGATTTAGAACTTCATGGCAAAAGATAGAAAAATTCATATTACAGGGGTCACACGGTTGTGTGGCCAGGCCGTGTGACTCACACAGCTGAGATACACACTCGTGTCCCAGATCGTGTCCCAGATCGTGTCCCAGATCGTGTTGCAGCCTATGTCCCAGCCCGTGTCCTTGCCCGTGTAACTCTCTAACTTCTGCCACACAGCCAAGTCACACTCCCGTGTGCCAGCGTGTCATTCTCGAAATGCAACCTTTAAAAACCTATAGAGGACACACGGCTATGTTACGTGGCCGTGTGTCACACATGGCGTGTCTTAGGCCATATGGACAAGAAATAGGCCAAATTCAAGCCATTTCATTTACCCAAAACATATTCACTTAAACAAGCCATATGCACCTATTTTCATACATCCAAAATGTACATAATACATGCGTATTCAAGCTAGATCATCATAGTATATAATCATACAACGAATATGCTCAAAAGGCACGTCAATCACAACAATCAAACATGGTTATACATTTGCTAAGTTTAACTACAAATCAACTAACCTTTATAACTAATTCTATGCCAACATTTACGACAATATTCACATACCAATATCATACTCAAAAACACCAATTTAACTATTAAACACCTATCATCACTACCTTTGCAAACTTGACCATATGTCAACACATCCAAACACACCAAGCTAGCCATTTATTAACTCAATGTTCACTATTAATTTTCATACCTCAATGATCACATTCAAGCATATCAAAACAACATTTCATAGCATGAATTTTATATACCATTCCAACTCTCAACCTTTAAGCACCAACATGCCAAAATATCAACCATTATAAATCCACATATACATGCCAACATAACAACTAATGCATCATCAAAAATACCATAATCACAAGCCAATCATAATGGCTATATCATCAAACACAAAACACCTATACATGTGCATATTTAACCATTTTTCGATTAACTTGTTTCTATATCAAACATGTCCTAAAATGATCACTTTGCAAACATGTCAAATCTTACCACTTTGGCCATAAAAGCATGCATCAATTTGATCATATACACACCAACCAACAAGGCATCAGACTAATATAAGCTTCACAAGTTCATAGTAACATTACATGCCGTTATCATCAACTAAAAAATAGACATATTCCACTTATACATGCCTATATAACCATGAATAAAGTATCAAAATCTACCGATAAAATTGATGGATAGTGTGATGGATCTCCGACTAGTTTCCAACTTGATTGAGGTTCTGATAATCTGTAAGGTAAAGGAAAAATAACTACGTAAGCATTGAATGCCTAGTAAGCTCGTATAAACTTTAAGCATAAAATTCCATATCGAAAATAAAATTATTAAAATAGACATAACCCTATGCCAATGCCAAAATTCATAAATCTATATGATCATCTACTTACAAATGAGTAAATTCATTAATGCCACATATATTTATAATTCATAATATGAAAGGATTTTATGGGACATAATGTATAACCATCACTCTTTCTATAAGATTATGCACCCTTCGATTTAGTTACTTTCCATTCCATCCCAATGTTTATCATAAGCCTAAACAACATTACCATATCCCGACTTAGTGTATTTATCCTTGACATAGATAGATTCATCCATAGCATATGTAATTTGCTCACATTTAAATACATCATTTATTACACATTAAACCTTTTATAAAATCATAATACATCCTAAATACGTACTTACCGTTTCATTCTCATTTCTTACCCATTTCATATGCATAATACAAGCACAATTATAAACATTAATCATATCTACAAGCTTGGCATAAGCCTAAGCACATCAACAACACATGTTAGTTCATTTAGATATGATTCATATGAATTTGACATGGATAACCATTATACTTGAGCATGGTTCAATTGGATTTAATTTGACATGGATAACCATTATACTTGAGCATGGTTCAATTGGATTTATCATCTATCTAATAACATATCATATTTTCCATGTATCATTATTTCAATGAGTTTCATGCATACATATTTTAATTCATACTGAACACTTACTATTTCATTTGCATAACACATAAGACATAAACATAGCATTAACCATAGTCACAAGTTAGTGATTAAACACATAACCTAGCTATATCATCACTTGGTAAGATATGGTACATAAACATAACATCACTTAAATCATACTTTTCATAATCATTTATGTTCTTACTTTGATCACTGATACCTTTCTATAATTATCGTAATGTAATCAATTGAAACTCTTACTGGCTCATCCCTTTTAATGCCCGTTGAACCACTTAGAATAATATCAGATACACGAGAAGCTCACACAAAGTGTGCTAACATATAGTCGTTGCTCTCACGAGCTTTAAAGTGGGCCTGCTCACACAAGCTGTCAGTCAGAATGTAAGCTACACGATGCTGCTCACATAAGCTGTCGAGTATCAGCAACTAATGCAGGACCTCAGCCATTAGTAGGACATTCTAGACTAGCACCCAAAACATGGTAACCTAGGTCTACTCACACAAGCTATCGGTCGAAACGTAGCTACACGGTACTGCTCACACAAGCTGTCGAGTATCCACAATACATGCCAGAACTCAGCCACCGTTAGGACATTAAGGACCAGCACCCAAAACATGGTAACCTTAATGACATGTCATTCATATCCTATATATTCCTAAGGTTCAAATGGGGCTCAATAGTCGTCGTACGTCGTTGAATTTTCATTGTTTCTTTATTCGATAAATTGTATAATTAATATATATATTGATTCATCTTCAATAAAATAATATAATAACATTCAATTTAATCTACATTATATGTAGTACAGTTCATACAAACTTACCTGGCTAAATTAAAGAAATACCAAAGTTTAGGGGCATTTTGGTAATTTTTCATTTTCCTTGATTTTCCACCCGATCTTGATCTAAATTAATATTTTCATTCAATTTATCAATTTAGATAGTAAAACATTGTATTTCATGAAACTTGGTCATTTTATACATTTTTACAAAATTGCCCCTAATGTTTTACTTTTATTCAATTTAGTCCCTGATCCCAAAACATGCAAATTAACCATTTTTAATGTCAAATTGTAACAGCCAAACATTCATGGTACCCATATCAGCCCATACTTGAATTAATTTCACATCAAATCCTTATACTTTTACTATTTTAATAATTTAGTTCCTAATCAAAAAATTCATCAAAAATTACTTAATAAAATACTTTTAAATACCAACCAATTTTTCAAATTCATCAATTAACATAAAAAAATCACTAGATTCATCAATGACAACATTCATAATCTTTAACAGTTTCAAAATCAATGGTATGGCTAGCTAGACCTAGTTGCAACGATATCAAAAACATAAAAATTATTGAATACGAGGCCAAAATGGAGTTACATGCATCATCACAAGGTAAGCCGAAGCTTCAAGGTCTTCCATAGATTTTTTCTCCATTCAAAATTGGTGAAGAAGACATTAAGATGATGATAAACATTTTCATTTTATTTTATTTTAATATACTAAATTACCATTTTAACCTTGGTTAATAAATAAATAAGCACCAATTTCATGCCCATAATTGTCCACTAACTCCTTGAATGGTCTAATTACCATTTAAGTCCCTTTTCCTTTATTCAATTAACCATTTAATCACTCAAGTCAAATAGTGATTAAATTTTACATCTTTTATGATTTAGTCCTTTTTAATTAATTAACTATCAAAACGTTAAAAAATTTCAACGAAACTTTAATACCACCTTAATGACACTTCGTAAATATTTATAAAAATATTTACGGCTCAGTTTATAGAAACGACATCCCGATACCTCATTTTCTAAAACCACTTGACATTGGGGTCATACCACTCAAACTTAATAAATCGTTTAAATAACATAAATTATCAAATCAAAAACCTTTTTAAAATCATATTTAACTCATAAATATTAAATAATAATATTTACGGGCTTACTCGTCAAATTTGGTGGCCCTAAAACCATTGTTTCTGAGACCACTGAAGAAAAACGGGCTGTTACAGCTAATGTTCCACTTACTAATACTGAGGATGTTACCCTTAATAAGGATGGATTAACAAGGCAAATTTTGCCAAGCTCCGACGGATTCATATTGCCTCTGTAGCTCAACAAATTTAGGCTTTTACTGCCATGTGCATTCCCTCAGCAACAACACCTTCAGTCACTCAGGGCTCGTTCGATCAACAAATATTGAATTCCCTAAAGTAGCTAGAACAAAGGATGTCCTTATTTGAAAGTCAGGAGTACCAACTAGCTGAAGAGTTGGTCCAAGCTAAAGAGTAGTAGGCTCAGTATTGGTCATGTGGAAGGGATAGGGATTTGGTAGTTAAGCAATCTTTGCAAAAGAATTTTTCCAAACCAATGTCAGAATTCCCTATCTTCCCCACGATTTTTCTCTTGTCCGTTGAGATTGAAGCAGAACCAACTCCACTTACTGCCGAAGATGACTCAAAAAATAAAGAGACTGAGCTGATGGTGGACAAGGTACTGAGGAAACCGAGAACTCAACATCCGTTGAGCCTGGGAAGGACAAAGAAGAAGGAAAGGAAAGACAAAATGACCCTACTACTACTACAACTCCTGCTGCCGCAAAAGGTAAACCCCTGTACCACTATCTTCACCCGCCTTTGTGACTGCATACGATCGTGCGATTGATCAATTAATTGATGATCTCACAGAAACTGAAAAGGAAGGCAAAGACATAAAACCCTTGAAAAGAAAGATGAGGTACAAGGTTAGTGCCAACAAGTCCACACGAAGAACTGAATAAAGTACCCACAATACATCCCAAGTTAGATAACTTTTTTTTCTTTTCTTTTGATGATTATGGATTTCATTTCATTTTTCCGTGACATTTGTCTATCCACAGCATACTTTTTGGGGCATGCACATGCATTAAGGACAATGGATCCCTTAGTTTTATGGGTGTATTGTGCATTTAGGTTGCACTTTATATAATATCGATGTTTTGCCACTGTATTGTAACCACCGAAGTACTGTTAGTCTATAAGAAGTGCAGTTTATACTTATGATGTTCGATAATGAGTTTATACTTTTTCGATATACCTAGAACATGTGGATTGGGTGAATTTAGCTTAGGATAAAATGCTTGAAAATAAATTCCTAAAAATAGGAGGTCCCACCGATTAAAACTCCCGCTCTAACCTTAATATCACCGATAGCACTGTCGTCGTCCACCACCACCGTCCATCGCTGTCAACCGCCACCGTAAGTAACAGGAAACAAAGCCATTTATTCCTAAAGCTTATAAGCAAACCATGGTTTTAACTAGGAACAAAATGACCGATAGTATTCTGACTTCGCTCAATTGTAGACGGAATTGGATTTCAGCACCTCCTGTTGTCAATTTAGAAAATGACGAACTGTCTTCACCCCCTACAAGACGAACGACCACGCCAATAAGAACTCGTTGCTGATGAAGCCTAACTCTGATCAAAACAGAACGATCAAATAACAACCTCTCTACTTTCGAAAGGTTAATTCCAAACATACAACCTATTTTACCTTTACTAACATATTATGCATGTTACTCAGACGAGATCGAGACTTCTAACGACCATGGCTAAGGTCCTTCGATAAGAAATGAGTGTGTTTCTTAATATCAAACATGATCATCCACCACTTAAGCCCATCGACCACCGATACATGATCCATTGATGTCTCCACACAACAGTACTGACGCTACTGGAATTTCGAGTCCACCACCTGACACGTTTGACAACAATGTTCAACCATCACGAGATGGTAAACATAATAGGCAAGGCTGTGCCTACATTGTTCCCACTGAAGGATGATTACGAGGGTCTCTAAACTTTTTGACTCTGGAGCATCACGTAAGATACGAAAACATTCGACAACATCCACTCCCTGTCTGTAAGCAAATTGATCTTTACACCTTGATATGTCAAATATTCGTGATACTGTGATGAGCTATTTTGATGCTATTGGTTAGAGTTCATTTGCAAATATCTCATGTAGTGCATATTATGAATTAATTTATGAATTCTACACAACATTTATCTTCAATATTAATGCGTTATGAACTGTTGAGACGCAAGCTGTTGTCTGTTTTTGGTTACTTGGTAAAGACTTTAGGATGTCGATTTCTAATTTTAACACTGCCATGGGCTTCGTTGACCCTGACAACATACAAACTGATTCCTACCATACTGCTTTGTTAGATATTCCAAGTAACTTGTTCAAGATGTTTATTATACTTTAACTCATTCTAGAAAATCATATTTATAATCCACTAAAATTCTAACTTAGCTTAGGCCGGTATTATTTTCGGTCAGGAATCATGAAAAATGTATCTACACTAAAGAATTGTAACACCCCTTACTCGAGACCGTTGTCAGAGTCGAGCATGAGGTATTACTTAGCTTATCTCACTAATTGGAAGAATAAAAATTTACTTTGAAAATTAGTGAGATAAGCTAAGTAATGCCTCATGCTCGACTTCGGCAACGGTATCGGGTAAGGGGTGTTACATTTTTTGGTATCAGAGCAGGTTTAGTCGATTCTCGGAAATACTCACTATGAATAAGAGTCTACCTATACATGTCATATTTATATTTTGATAGTGTGATGACTCCTGACGATTTTAAAATTTTTTCTTTTATAGCTATGGATCCTGAACGAGCTGGTACAGATGAAGTAGAGAGTAATGCGCCTACTCCCGCAGAAGGGATGGTGCCACTAGATATTAATGTTAGTGAAAGGCCTGCATTAGTTAGACAGGGAGGAGGAGCTAGAGAAGCTTTCTTCCAAGCCATGAATGATTGGTTTGCCGAGTTCGTTCGTATGAATCCGGCTGTAAGACCTCTACCCCCTCAAGATTCACAGGTTCCCCATGTAGCTTCCCCAGCTGCAAGTATAGTTATCAGGGAGAGACCACCTGTTGATAAGATTAGGAAGCAAGGGGCTGAAGAATTTTGGGCTACCAAAGATGATGATGCATAAAAATATGAATTTTGGCTTGAGAATACCATCAGGGTTTTTGAAGAATTATCTTGTACACCGGAAGAATGTATAAAGTGTGTTATTTAACTTCTTCGAGATTCAGCTTACCATTGGTGGAAGACCCTCGTGTCAGTAGTACCGAGTGAGAGGGTTAC
>CM025146.1:9972275-9983076 GCA_013467495.1 Gossypium gossypioides
GGCGTTCACCTATCCTTCTACCAAACCATTTTTCCACCTTAAACAATATAAGAACCGGGGTGACACTCTTTATAGTGTTGAATCACTCTTGACGTTTAAGTTCACTATCCATTTCCATCATCTACCTATATCTATCTTATTATCTTAAAACCGAGCCCATCCCCAATAACTTCCATCCTATATTTTTTTATAACCGAACCTACCATAACAAAAACTTAGCCAAATTGAACCCTATTCCATTAATATTAAACCTACTTAATCGATTCAACCCAATTGAAGACTTTGGAATCAATACTTCTCGACGACGATCGGGCAACATACGTAGACTCGACTCATTCAACCGAGTCGGATCACGTCACCCTTCTTGGCGAATATTCCCTATTACGGACTATTAATAGTGGATTGTCTTAGAGAACTCAAACTCATGTTGCAATCCTTTTAGATCCATGATAATAGCACCACCACAACTTAATGTAGAAACTCCATTCATCCCAAGAAAATAGATAGATCGTGTAACACCCTATATCGACCCGATCATTAGGTCCGAGTACCAAATGTTACAATGAAACCGTTTTACTTAAAAACCTTCCTAACTTGAATTATTTACAGCTTAAACAATGCCAAATTTTAATCCATATTTACCATACAACTTTATTCTAGTTTCTTAGATGACAATATATCTCCAAATTTAACTTCAAATAAATTCACTATTATTTAATTACTAAAGTTCTTCAAATTATTTTTCCCTACCAGGCATGTTGATAACTCTTGAAAAGAGTTAATTTCATTCCTCTAGACCTAGCTAATTGCTTGTACTTGGGTACATTTAGTGGTATTTTAGGACATTTTATTAGTATTTTTATCATTTGCAGTAAGAGCTTAGACTATGTTGACATGTTAGATTCTTTTAATTGCGCATGGAAGGGTTATGTTTTGGTGGTTGGGCAGGTGCAAGATGTGGAGAAAGAAGTAATAAAGTGAAGGTTTGTCGGGGCAAAAGATTGGATAGTTTGCCATCTTGTATTTCGTGGTAATTTCAGGAAGATGACTGAGTCAACACATAACACATACCAGTTTTAACCCTACTTTACTTGTACCACAAAAATCTGCCTAAAAAAGAGGAGAAGATGTCGTGGGCTGTTAGAGTTACCCTAGGAATAAATGCTTATAAAAAGCCAAAGGAGGAAGCACTAATGGTAGAGAAATCCAGAGGCAACAATAGAGGGTAGCGGCTGAGTAGAGGCAAAAAGAGGAAACTGAAGGCAGTCCCTCTCAGGCACCACAGAACACTGTGTTGCTGGATTGCGGATTGGTTTGGCGACAACCATCTTCCTATGTTCTTCCGTTATTTCTTATTCTGTTCTCCCATGAATTCAATTGATCGAAATGATGTTGGGTGTTATCTCGAACTTGAATTTTAATTACCAAACCTTGAGCTAAATCTCATTGGGTTGGGATTACATGATGGAAGCTTTTATTTTCTTTAATGGTCGAAGCATATAGTTGATTTAATCTACTATTTCATTCAGTTTTTATTTCCCAATTGTATGCCTACATTCCCTAGACATAGATGACTGTGCAGTATGCCCATAAATTGAATCTAATCTTGAAAAGGTTGGAATAGTTGGACTGAAGTTGAATGATACAAGTGGGTACTCGGTTGAATACCTGCAGTAGACTCTAGACATAGAGCAACGTTTGGATAGAATGAAGACAAAATCATGCAGGGTACCGTGCTAAGGCCTATAGACACAAGCCAGGTAGCTTGAGATCTTGCTCTCGAAAGAAGCATGTCATTTTAGGTCTCTTATAAGTAGTAGATTAAGTACAATTTTGCTGAGGCATTACTGAAAGTAAGGGCAGATTCATAGTAATCCCAACCTTCAAAACCGACATCGTAGACCTTCAATCCGTTGTCGTAGTATCTTTTTCATATCATTCTTAGTTATTTATATATTCGCTCGCATTTTATTCACGTAATTATTCTTGTAATTGCTATTGTATTTTTACTCTTACTTTGCCTTAACATTTTCCAATATTAATTAGTATACATTTTCCACTTATCCTTATTATTTTAATTTACCACTGCGTACTTAACTCGGTTTTGCCATAACATTAATCATTATCATAACTGGACCATTTATATACCTAATTCGATCCCTGTGGAGACGGTCTCACTTATCACTTTATTACTTGATTCGATGTGTATACTTGCACAATTCGCATATCATATTCACACAAGACACCTGTATACATGATTATAATGACCTAGAACTTAAAATTTATATGAAATTTCACTTATTTGAATCTCAAGTTGTAGCTTTTAAGAGAGCCCCTCTATATGCAAGATACAACTACAACGCCATAGAGATATCGCTCCGTAGATCCTATAAACTATCATCCAACCAAACTTCTTCAAATCCCCTTTCCATCTGTCTATTCCTCTATTATGCTAATTTTCCTAACTTCAACTAACTCACCAATGCTTCCCTCCGTAGTCCACATTTTATAAACATGCATATCACACACATCATCACATTCACTAAAATAACATGGAGTATGCCAAATAGCAGTTCATAGATACACAATCATGTCATACATTCAAAGAACATACTTGCAACAATCATACAATTTTATAGCCATATGCAAGCATAACCTTTCCAATTGGTAATGATTATATATGTAGTCAATAGACTTGACTAAACTTAGTGCAGAACAACAAACAACACAGTAACTAGAATAAAATAGAGCAACACTCAAACAATTGAGTACAAAAGCTTACCTGCTATCCTTCATCTTGGCCAACTTTGCTTTTACAAATGTCAAAGCCTCCTTCATCTTGGAAGCTAAGCATGACAACCCACAGACTAATGAAGCTGAAGGTATTTAAATCTTAAAACTCGGAATCCGTTATCATGTAGAAGCCTTTTCAAAGATTTCAAAAATCTTTCTTTTTTTCCTCAAATCCACGAATACAAAGAGATTAAGAATCTTATCAACTCAACAAATTCTCTACTTCCCAGACTCAATCCTCACGATTACTGCCACATGTAGAGCTTCCCTCAAAATTTCCTTATTTGGAACAAACAATGAAAATGATACAGAAGAGAAGAAAATGAAACAAAAATGAGAAGTATTTTGTCTGCCAAATAACTCTTCTCACATATATATAGCCTTTCATTCACAGCCATCGAGTCCAACTTAACTGAACCAGAATTGAGACCCAATTATTTACCATTCAGCCACTAACATTCCTATATTTCTTTAGTAGAGTCCCCGAACCCACAATTTTTTTCAATTAACTCCCAATTCTTTTCTAATTCCGGACTTCACTAGAAATTGGGTGCGACAACTCTCCCACCCTTAAAGAAAATTTCATCCTCAAAATTTCTTCTTATGACTAGGATCAAATACGGACTTAGAGTAATACTCTTTTCTTCAATAACCCCCTCCTATCTTAGAGGTAGACACTTCTACTCTTCCTTGATTCTTGAACATTTTTTACCCTGTCATAGATTAATAGTAAACCCACTTCGCTTGAATAGCGAATCCATCAATACTCCACATGAAGTTGATTGTTGCATATAGATATACTCAAGGTTATCTTGGCAGAAAACACTGGATTACCCCTGAACCAAATAGTCAACTATCAATATACCGCTTAACGGGCACTCTGTGAGTGGATACAAATTTGTGAATTCTTTCTTGACAATTGGCTCTAACAGATATTCCCACTTTTCTGAATACCATGGGGGTTTAAGAAAAACCTTTCCAGTGGACAACAGGTGTCGGATGCTGATTGGGAGACTAGAATAATTTATTACAATTTGAAACCCAAACTTCTCGTGGACATTTGGATATTGATATCGAGACGTAGAGAAGGAAATACTTACATCTAAAATCATTTTTCCACTAGTTTACTTGTCGGGTAAGTTTCTGTTTGAAAGCATAAGTTTATTTTCTTCCATTTATCTTCTTCAATTTCCGATTTCGTCATCGGAGTTTATCTTTCCTTTATAGACATTATCCAATCCCCAGGTAAATCTTCATTCTTCTTCACTTATTTCTTTAAGTGTGTTCAAAATCAAACTAGTGTCAGAAGGACGAGCAAGAGGTTACGAGCACCAGAGCCAGAGAGGTCACCAGGGGTTACATTAATGACACTACACAATATTTACTTCTTGAAAAGATTTAGGTTGGAGTTTTGTTTGTAAAAAGTTACATTTTTAAAGATTGATTGATTTCGTTTCTTTGAAAAGTAATTAAAGTATTTATTTGAAAAAGGAATAATTTTTATAGTAATGTCATTTTAAGTTATTTAAAACAAAGAACTTTGCATTATAGCTATAAAAATAATTTATAAAGAACTTTGCAATGAATTTTCATAATACTATTTAGAAAATTTATGTTTTATTATTTTATTTAAAAACCAAGTAAAAACGTAAATAGTTTAGGTAAATTTCATAATAAAAAATACTTGAAATCTCATAATTTGCATACATGCATGATAGTTCTAAAGTTAAAAAAATAAATCACAACCTAAGACAAAAGTAAAGTCCAAAGTCCAAATAGTTTCAAAATCCAATAAATAACCATAAGATAAAATCATCTGGGAGGCTCCACCTAAATATCTAATCCACCTATGTCTGAGTGTTACCTGAAAGGTTTAAAACACTAATGGGGTGAGCTTTCTAAGCCCAATGTGAGATTAACATTAACTGAATCACATACTTGTAAACATATACATCATACATTCATGATAATTCTATAACTCAATGTTTCATAATAATATGATGCATGATCATGTCAACACACATTTCGTAAAACGATGTAGATTTTTGGAAAACGGTCCTACCCAACTCCACTACACACCATAATCGAGTTTCCCCAAAACTCGTCCATCTAATAACACACCAAATTGTGAACAATGTCACAGTAATGCAGATAAACTGCCAATAATCAAAATTGTGGACAAGCCACTAAAATCATAGATATACTGCCAATAATAAAAATCATGGACAAGCCACTAAAATCGCAGATAAATTGCCAATAACTTCCACCTTTCACATATCCCAGCCCACCGATGTGATATGGCCAAAATCACTTAGAATCTCATAGGCATGTGTAACATGAAAATCACATATGTACACATGGTACCAAAATTTCACATTTTATAAATCATGTGGAAATCACAAAAGATCACATAACATGAGAATGGGATTTACATGCTTTTCAAATCCATAATAATCATCAATATCATTTTTTTTCTCAATATATACGGTTTGGAATCACTTTCTTGTCATAATCCATAACGTTGGGTTTTAGCTCTCTTAATGGATACATAAAGTATCCTTATCAAACAAATATAATTTAAATAAAAGTTTTTATCAACATAAAACATAGACTTAATTTGGTTTAGTGTTAAAACCCACACATGATCGTAGATTTGATGTGTAACAACCCACCAAAAATGCCCACGCGTAGATCTAACAATTAGGTTACCTAATCAGTCAACAAATATCAATCTTACGCTAATAATGGTTGTAATACCACAAACCCGATCCAATCGTTATGGTCGAATTCAGAAAGCTACATTGGCCACCAGAATGGCCCAGAAAAACTTTCGTAACTTTAAACGTACTTTTTAAACCATTTACGCAGTTCGTTCAAAATTAATAAAATTAAATGTTCAACTTAATTTTCGAATCTCATTTCAAAACCATTTGTCCACGAATACGGTCGAAATAAACTTTCGGAATTTTTGAAAAAATATTTAAAAACTATTGGTTTATCAATTCAAAAAAATGAAATAAAACGTTTATTTTACTCTTGTAAAATGCCGTGCAAATTTCAGGTATCGAAAAAAAATCTCAATTGTAAAAATTAAATAATTTATTCAAAATGATTTCGGGTTTTCAGTCATACTTCTAAATCATTTGTCGTCGTATTCAAAATTCAGAGAACTTGGTTATTCGTCATTATTTCAGAAATAAAAACATATTAACTTCATAAATCAAATCTATTTGGAAAACTCATTTGTAAACATTAATAATTTTGAAAAGTAATTCTAATTTTATTAAAAACTCATATTTCATAAATGTAGCGAAAAATGTGTTATTTATGGATTCTATTTTAAAAATCTAGTTTCAAGCAAAATCTTATCAAATAGTAGTTTATGTAGTTTTTAGAACTTAATGTCATGCAAGCAATTTATGCAAATTAGAATGAGAAATCCGCAAATTAAAGTCCAATGCCACAGGACCATAATTTAACATAAAAAGTCTCAAATAGAATTAAAGTCCATAAAACTCCAAATCATAAAAGTCCATATTTATTTAAAATTATTTCTGAGAGCATCACCGATGATGGCATCCGAGTCCTAACCAGGAGGATTATCTTATATTGAAGATCTGATTGCCACAATCCTATTAGAAGAGGTTTTGCTTGGATCTAAACCCGGAAGAGGAATCCTGAAATTGAGACTTAGATTTGATGCCTTCATTATCACACTAAGGATCTCTTGGATTGTTGTTGTTTGGTCACTACTCAATAATACTACGAGATCGTTGACAAGTCTTGATGAAGGAGTGGGGAGATTTAACGATTTACAAAAATATATGATCGGAGAATTGAATCCTTAGAGAAGATGGGAGAGATCGAAAGGGAAAGAAAGAGGGGAAAATGTAACACCTCTAGCCCGTATTCATCGCCGGATTAGGGCTACAAAGTATTATCGGAGCACAACATTATAAAAAGAACCTTTTATCATCACCAACAAATCACAACATAAAACATAACAATATCATATAAAATCATACATACGGTCCCTTTTACGATCCCTCGAGGCCCTAAAAAGACATTAGAAATGAATTGGGACTAAATAAAAAACATATGAAATTTTTTAGAAAAAGGCAAAATTTTTCAAACTACAGGGGTCACACGGCCGTGTGGCCAAGCCGTGTGACTCGCATGGCCAAGAGACACGCCCGTGTCTTAGGTCGTGTGGGCATTCGAAATAGGGACATGCGGGTGTGTCACAGCCCGTGTCCATACCCGTGTAACTCACTGACTTGGGTCACACGGCCAAGGGTCACACGGCGAAGCCACACACCCTTGTGCCAGACCGTATGCTAAGCCATGTAACAGCCTGACTTGCAACCTTTTTAAAGCTACAAAGAACACACAACCATGTCGCCTGGCCGTGTGTCACACACGACTGAGACACACGTCCGTGTCTCTTCCCGTGTGGACAAAAAATGGGCAATTTCCAAGCCATTTTTCTCACCCAATCTCACACCTCATGCACAAGCCAATTCTACCTATAATCAAGCATTCAAAGCACACTTTACATGTACAAATTCAAGCTTACATAACATAGAAACTATCCATTCAACATTCAAACCTACCTAAACACCTAACCATTTCAGTCATCAACTATACTACTAATTGAACAATTTCAATATCACATTTGCTATGGTATTCATATACCAAAAATAAGCACAACAAGCACCATTTTGGGCCATCCTCACATCCATCATACATCTTACCATTTTGACCTAAAACCAATCACATTCAAGCTACCAATTCTAGCCATTTACCACATCATAACCTACCTCAATCCATACCAACCAAAAATTCATAAAATACCATAATAAACCTCATCTCATTTCCATCATTTTAAATACCACCACATCAAGATAACTATCACACAAAATACCAAATATTTATAACATCATACCAACTAGATCAACAACCAAAAGGTCATATATAAAAGTTACATATAATGGCTAAATTCATTAAACAAGACACCTATACATGCGATTATAACCATGACTCAAAATCATCAAAATGTACCAATTAGCCGATGGATAGTGTGATGGATCTCCGACAAACTTCCTACCCAAACGAGCTTCTAATTATCTAGAAACACAAAGGAAATAACACAAAGTAAGCATGAAATGCTTAGTAAGTTCATAATTCATAAACAAAGCTTACCACTTCAATATATATAAGCATAAAACAAATTGAGATAATCCAACATGACTTAACATTAGCCTAAAAAACAACCTTTCAAGTTAGACAACCACATAGCTTAGCAAATCATCTCAAAACATCATAGCTTTTGTGCACACTACTTTTAAGTATTCATACTTTCAAGCATATGGCTAAGCATATTTAGAACATCATTAACTCATACCTTTTCATACTTTCATAGCATCACTTAGCGAAGAATTTGTCGAACCTTCCCTTTTTCATACCTGTTGAACCACTAGAATAATATCAGATACTCGAGAATCTCGCACTCCATGTGCCAACATATGGTCGAAACCACCACTATCTCATATCTCATAGAAATGCTCTCCCTTGAGCCATAAATGTGTCTGTTCACACAAGCTGTCAGTCAAGACGTAGCTACACGATGATACTCACACAAGCTGGCAAGTAACCGCAACACATGCCGGAAACTCAGCCATCGGTAGGATGTACAGGACCAGCACCCAAAACACGGTAACCCGTAATGACATGTCATTTGTATCCTATATATTCCTAAGGTTCAAACGGGATTCAAAAGTTGCCGAAACTTTGTTGGATATTTTCGTAGAGTCGTAATATGAATATATATAACACAGAAGCATTTAATTCAAACATAATTCAATGTTATTTAAATTAACGAACTTACCTTAAACACGAACGGAGAAATACTATCAATTAATCCAACACATTTTCTTTTCCCGAATCTAAATCCGTACATTTCTTTTCTTGATCTATATAATCAAAATTAGCTCATTCAAATTTCATTCTATTCAATTTAATCCAAAAATAATATTTTTTTCAAAATTATGCTTTTGCCCCTAAAATTTTGAATTCATTATAATTTAGTCCCTAGCTCATAAAAATGAAAATTCAAGGAATTTAGTACCAACCCATGCTAGCCAAAAATCCATTAAGTCCCTAACAAGCCCTATATTCCATTTATTTCACATTTTTACCATGAACGTTTTTCTATTTTTCAATTAAATCCCTAAATGAAAAATTTATCAAAAATTCCTTTACAAAAGTTGCTCAACTATCATCAAACATTTATTTTCACCCATCAAAGATAAAAAACAACTAATATATATTCATGCTAAAACCCTAGACTTTTAACAGTTTTGCAAATTATTCCCTGTGCTAGCTAGATTAAGCTACAACGACTCCAAAAATATATAAATCATTAAAGACCAAGCAAAAATACACTTACATGCACTAGGGAGTCTTGGGCGAATGCTTGGATACTTAAAAATAGTGGTTTCCTTAGGTTAAAATTTAGCTAAGGAAGAAACAAGGATGATAACCTTATTTTTTTTATCATTTTTACTAACTTAATTTATTAAATTACTAACATAACCTTTACTAAATACATTAATGGTGTCCATAATTGTCCACTACTTAAATTAATGGTTTAATTACCATTTAAGGCCACTCATGTTTTAATTTCATAGCAGATTGACACCTTCTTCTAATAGAACACAAGTTTTGCACTTTATGCAATTTAGTCCTTTCTATCAAATTAAGCATGCAAACGATAAAATTTATTCAGAAAATTTTTATATGATGCTACTATCATTCTGCAGACCTTAAAATAATAATAAAATCAATTTTTAAATGTCATATTTGTGGTCCCAAAACCACTATTTTGATTTCACTGTAAACGGGCTATTATAGAAAAACTGAATCCTGGCGAAAAATGGCATTGACGATGGCGGTGATGGCGTTAGTGACGATGGTCCGATGGTAGTCCAATGAGGTGAGAAAAAAACATAAAAAGAATCGGAGGGTTCGGTCATAATATTGAGAGAAAAGAAAAAAGAAAATGAGTGGTGGAGGAAGGTTTTCCCATGGTGGTTCGCGACGGCTCGCGGTGGCAACGGTGGCAGCGAAGGGCGGTGATCAAAAGAAAAGAGGAGGGGAAGAGAACCTTGGATGATGGTGTGGAGGTGGTGAAGCTATAGCTCGCGGTGGCAGAATTTTAGGTGATGGTTGTTTGTCAAAAAGGATAGAAAATGAAAAAGGCAGAAATGAAAAAAATATATGAGAATATGGGAGCATATGAGTGGTGTGGACGTCAATAAGGTGGGGTAAGCTTGGTCAACTATGATTGGGTTCATTGAATCATAGCAATAGGCAAGAATGAAGTGATAGGAAAGAAAGGGAACATAAGAGCATAAAAAGGGATCATGTTTCCCAACTTAAGGCAAGTTTGACATAAAAAAAAAGGGAAAGGAATCAAACTCAACATGGTAACAATAGAGTTGACGAAAACCACATTATGCACATGAAAATTGTGTTAAAAAATTAAATAAGAAGATGAGAACACTAGGACTTAAACTTAGGACCTCTAGGATAGCTTAGGAGCACTTAAACACTTGACCACGTCATTTCCTTGTTTTAATTCCTACAACACTTATTTTAAAAACATGGTGTGCCCTTTGCTAAGATTGCACCACATAGAAAATAGTGTGAAAAAAGGGATTAGAACACAAGTCATCATGTATAGCTCTACCACTACTCAACCACTATAATTGATATTTATTAACATTAAAAGATAATCTAAAATAAATAAATAATAAATAAAATTTGGGCAACCACTCCCTTGGTTCATTAACCTAATTTCTACAAACCCAATTTTTGGGATGTAACAACTCTCCTCTCATTGAAAAGAATTTCGTCCTCAAAATTCCTATTGTCAAGCCAATTCACTTATCAATAAAATTCATAACTCTTCTTTCTAAACCATCCACCACGCTTTCGCTGCACAACT
>CM025146.1:10031244-10051946 GCA_013467495.1 Gossypium gossypioides
TTCTATGTTATACGAACTTACTAAGCTTAAATGCTTACTCTGTGTTATTTTTCGTGTTTTATAGTGATTTGGAAGCTCGTTCGGTTTGGAAGCTTTTCGAAGCTATATCACACTATCCATTGGCTCATTCGGTACTTTTGGTTAGATAATTTCAGTTATAATGGCAACTATAGGTTGTTTTGGCTAACATTGGCCTATATACTTTGTTGATAATTTGGCCATTTGTTTAGCCTGAGTTTTGACACTTTGATGATGGTATAAGCTTAGTATTTGGTATGTAAATATTTTTCTTATATGATTGATGTGTGGTTTGATTTATGGTTGAATGATTAAAGTTAAAATGTAGTTGGATGTGTATATGTGATATATCTTATAGCTTAAGGTAATTTGGTGCCTTGTTTTGGTAAGCATAAAGGTATTTTGATGCTATTGATGTGTGGTACAATTGGTACCTAATGGTAAGTCTTGGTAAATGGTTTACATGTTGTGTATTGAGGCAATTATACATATAATTTAGTTGATCACTTGGTTACATGGATTTCATGGTTGCACATGTTCATACTTGTCATTTGAGGTGCCTAAGGGCATATTGGTTGTATGTGAATATACCACATGTTTAAAGCTTGTTTTTGCTTGTTTTGGATGCATGATTGTAGCTTGTTTATATGCACAATTATGAGTGTAGGTGGATGCCAATTTGGGTGAGAAATATGGCTTGTAAAATGGCCTATTTTCGTCCACACAGGTAGAGACACGAGTGTGTGTCTCAGCCGTGTGTGACACACGGCCAGGTGACACGGCCATGTGTCCCCTGTATTTTTTAAAGGGTTACAAGTCAGGCTGTTACATGGCTTGGCACACGGGCGTGTAAGGTTACTTCGAAGGGTACACGGCCTAGCACACGGGCCTGTGGCTTGCTCATGTGACCAAGTTAGAGAATTACACTGGCACAGACACGAGCTAGGATATAACCGTGTGCCCCTATTTCGAATGCCCACATGGCCTAAGACACGGGCGTGTCAATTGGCCGTGTGAGTTACACGGCCGTCTGACCCTTGAAGCTTTGAAAAATTTTAGTGTTTTTCGAAAAATTCTCTAAGTATCCAATTTAGTCCCAACTTGTTTTTAATGCATATTTTGGGCCTCGAGGGCTCGTGGAAGGGATAGTATGTATGATTTTGATTAGTTTTATATTAAATACTGTTATATTATGAAATGTTTGAAATTTTTGTCTGTTTGATTTGTAAACTCTGATAATGTTCTATAACCCTATTTCAGCGACGGATACGAGTTAAGGGTGTTACAGTTACTTTGATCCAGTTTAAAATGATGTTACATGGTGGACAAGTCTGATTATTTAATGGGTCACAAAACCATCCAAACAAGGGGAAGACAAACCCAATTTGGAACAAGTATGTTGACTACCCAAAAATCAATTTTGAGATATCTATTTGAGGTCCCGACAGTTGAAATTAGATTAGAAAAGAGACCGTGAAGTTTGCCCTTGAAACCATCCAACCCTTACTTGATTCTAGCACAATTTCATGCTTGAATGAAGCAACCATCATCCACCCTTTTCAGGAGTTTTTTAGCATAGATCGAATTATTGATTTATTACCAGTTAACCCTAAAATCAAGCAGGCATTTAGACAAAGAAGACGTGAACGATTAGCCTAGAGACAAGTCAAAATAGAACTTGGAAATCAAAATAATGTTCAAGGAAATGAAGCCAATCTTATGCATAATCTCATTCTTATTGTTGATGATAAGGATAGGGCCATAAGAAAGTACATTATGCCCCTTTTTTAAAAGTTAAATCTGAGAAGTAGGAGACTGGAGATCGAGGCACCCAAATATGAACTAAATCCTGTAATGTGTCAAATGCTTCAAACCATGGGCCAGTTTAGTGGAATGCCCACGGAAGATCCACATCTTCACCTTCAATTGTTCATGGAGGTGAGTGATTTACTTAAAATAGTCAGTGTGACTAAAGAAGCATTGAGGTTTAAATTATTTCCATACTCACTGCGAGACCGAGTACGAGCATGGTTTAATTTGTTGCCGCCTAGTTCAATATCAACTTGCTAAGAATTAGCTGAGCAGTTTTTGGTTAAGTATTTCCCACCTAGCAAAAAATGCTAAGTTGTGAAATGAGATCTTTGCGGGTTATTTAAACTATATATAGTCTAGAGTCCAACAATAATTGAAAAAAATTAGGGAAAATATTATGTTGATAAAAAATGAGTGATAAAAAAGACAGAAAATGTATCATTACGTTTATCACCACTTTTCAACAATTGGATTATGAGTCCTTGTACAAGGTGTGGGAGAGATTCAAAGAATTACCTCGTAAGTGTCCTCATTATGGGATTCCACATTGCATCCAGTTGGAGAGGTTTTATAACGGTCTCAACACACACACAAGGTTGGTGGTAGATGCTACTGCGACTGGTGCACTCTTGTTGAAGTATTATAATGAGGCTTATGAGATGATGGAGAAGATAGCAAGTAACAATTACCCAAGGAATATGGGTAATGAAAATTGCAAGGTAGTGGCTCTATGAAGTGGTAAGAATTTGGAACCTAAGACGGTTGTGATTGCAGATAAACCTACTAAAAAGGAGGAAAGTCAACCATCAGCTGAAATTTCTGTACCAGAAGAGCCAGAACTTACAAAGGCTGATGAGGTAAAATCTAACCAGTGAATTTTTATAAGTTAACACTTTCTTTAGATCCAGATTTATCTCCTCAAAAAAGTTTTCTAGTCCAACCCAAAGTTCTATCACCTCTGTATCCTAAAAAATTCCAACCAAATAAGTAGAAATAGGAGGTGCAATTCAAGAATGTTTTGGATGTTCTAAAGCAACTTCACATCAACATCCCACTGGTGGAGGCTTTAGAACAAATGCCCAATTATGTCAAGTTTACTAAGGACATTCTATCTAAGAAGAAGAGACTTAGTGAATATGGGACTATAGCCTTAATGAAGTAGTGCAGTGCATTCTTACAGAAGAAGCTACCTCCGAAACTGAAGGACCCCGAAATTTTTACCATACCTTATAATATTGGAGAATCTTACTGTAGTAAAGCTTTGTGTGACTTAGGAGCAAGCATCAACTTGATGCCCAAATCTATTTTCAAGTTGTTGGGAATAGGTGAAGTAGACCCATGATTGTGGCAATGCAACTGGTGGAACGATCTTTAGCATACCCCAAAGGAAAGATCGAGGATGTTTTGATAAGAGTAGATAAGTTTATTTTTACTGCTCATTTTATTGTGTTAGATTTTGAAGCAGATAAGGAAGTGTCATTCATCCTGGGACGACCTTTCCTAGCAATGGGAAGAACATTAATAGACGTACAAAAAGGTGAACTCACCATGAGAGTTCAAGATGATCAGGTAACATTTAATGTTGTTAAAGCAATGAAGTTTTCCAATCTGGCAGAGGAATGTTCAGTGAAGGAAGAGCTAGAAACCCTAGACTCAATTGTAACGTGGTTCGAATGATTTTCTGAAGGATCCAATGGAGAACACCTTAAGGTCTGAGCCATTGGAAGATGAAGAACATAATAAAAATATGACTTTCATGAAAGCCAACCCGAGGAACTATGTTCAACTAGCACGGTTTGAAGCATTAGAGTTGAAAGTTCGAGAATATACACAACTGAAGTTGTCAACTAAGGAATCATCCAAACTTGAACTTAAGGTACTTCCTTCCCATTTGAAATACGTTTATATAGGTAACAGTTCTACTTTGCATGTGATTATTTCAGCAGAACTGACAAAACACCAAGAGGAGCAACTGATTGAAGTCGTAAGGAAATTTAATATGGCAATTGGTTGGACCATAACTAATATTTGAGGAATAAGCCCTTCCTTCTGTATGCACAAGATTATCCTAGAGAAGAGTGAAAGAGGTAGAATCGATGGGCAAAGGAGACTCAATCCAATCATGAAAGAGGTAGTGCAAAAGGAATTTATCAAATGGTTAGATGCAGGAATTATCTACCCAATCTTAGATAGTTCCTAGGTAAGTTCGGTACAGTGTGTATCAAAGAAAGGTAGAATCATGATTGTTGAGAATGAACGTAATGAGTTAATCCTGACAAGAACAATCACGAGTTTGAGAATCTTAATAGACTTCAGAAAATTGAACAAAGATACTCGAAATGACCATTTTCCGTTGTCTTTTATGGATCAAATGTTGACCAACTGGCAGGTAACAAATATTACTATTTCTTAGATGGATATTCGAGATATAACCAAGTAGTTGCAGCCCTAGAAGACCAAAACAAAATGACTTTTACTTGCCTGTACGATATGTTTTCTTTTAGGCGAATGCCTTGTGGTTTATGTAATGCACCAGCCACATTTCAGCGATGCATGATGACAATATTTACCGATATGGTTGAAAAGTAATTTGAGGTTTTCATGGATGATTTTTTTTATTTTTGGTAATACTTATGATGTCTGTTTGAGTAATTTAGGTAAGGTATTGAAAAGATGTGAGGAGACAAATCTTGTCCTTAATTGGGAGAAATGTCATTTTATGGTTAAGGAGGGGATTTTCTTAGGACATAAAATTTTCAGAAACAGGATTGAAGTTGACAAAGCGAAGGTGGATGTAATTGAAAAAATTACCACTATCAGTTGGTGTGAAATGGGTTAGAAGTTTTTTAGGCCATGCCGCTTTTTACCAAATGTTTATCAAAGATTTGTCAAAAATTTCCAAGCCTTTGAGTTCCTTATTAGAAGAGGATACTATTTTTTTATTTTAACAAAGCATGTTTAGAAGCTTTTGAAAAGTTGAAAAATCGATTAACCTCAGCCCCAAAATTGTTACACCTAACTGGAGCTCTCCTCTTGAGTTGATGTGTGATACAAGCGATTTTGCTGTTGGAGCTGTAATGGGTCAAAGAAGAAATAGAGTGGTTCATCCAATGTACTATGCTAGCAGAATTTTGACAAGAGCCCAACTTAATTACACGGTAACAGAAATATAACTCTTTGCTATAGTTTTTGCGTTTGACAAGTTTCGTTCTTATCTCATAGGAACAAAAGTCACAGTTTTTACCGATCATACGACCATTAAATACTTACAAAGAAGGATGCTAAACCAAGGCTAATTTGATGGATACTTTTACTCCAAGCATTTGACCTTGAGATCCAAGACAGGTAAGTCAAGTAGCCGATCATCTGTCGAGATTGGAACAAAGCGAGGTAAGTCATTCACTTGTTCCAATTAATGAAAAATTTCCAGATGAGCCTATCTTCGAGGTAAGTCGAATTCATGAAATACCTTGGTTTGTTGATTCTGCAAATTATTTAGCATGTGAAATAATTCCTCTAGAAATAACATACTAAGAAAGGAAAAAATTCCTTCATGATAGTCAATATTATTTCTAGGAGGATCCATTTTTATTTAAACAATGTGCAAATAACATAATCGAGAAGTGTATAGCTAGAAGAGAAATTGATGATATCTGGTATCACTGCCATTCATCTCCGAGTAGGGGACACTTTGGTGGTTCTCGCACTACAGCGAAGATTTTACAAGCAGGAATCTTTTACAAGCAAATTGTAATGGGCATTAATAGAATCTTCATCAAATCGAACAGAAACAACTCTGACATAGATCCAAGCATTGTTAGAGGATGCTAGATGCGCATAAATTTCTCTTACCTCTTTTGGAAGAACATCACCCGGGTGTGAGCAAAATAGTTTTCAGCCATGGTTTTCCACTATTGAAGAAATAGAGGTATCATAACCCAAAAAGGTTGAGTCTTGAAAAAGGAAGCCTTTTTCAAAACAAAATGGTCTTTGGACTATGTTTTTCAAATATTTTTCTTCAGCTGTTTTGTTGAAAAAGGTCTTCGGAGGAAAGGATTTAGAGGAATATGGTGTATTACGAGCCATTATGACAATGGAATGTGAACTGTGAGAAAATTATGGAGAGGTTTACAGTGATGAAGGTGAAAAACTAACAGAGGAAAGTGACAAATACAAGAACTAGGGATAACTTTGAAGGAAAAATTAATTATCTAAGTTCAGATAGTGAGAGAAAAGATCACAGTGATGTGGTTGAAAAGATTTACCTGACACAACACAGGAGTAAATTGAGCGGGAAATAGAAAAGTAATAACAAGATTATTAAACAAAATTGCATAAAAGAAGTCGACACTGCTTTCAAATTATTTTTACTCTGGCAAAAAGAACCTATAACAAAAGAAAATAAATAGTTAAATAAACTTATTGGGTAACATGTAAAAATAAAGTAAACAAAGAAAATTTATGCAAAAGAACAATTATTAAGTATTTCGAAGAGCAATAAAATTTTTATCGCACATTATAGGAGCTCCAACATAATGTTACAGGCGTTGACTATTGACTTTGATAGTGGATCCTGTTTTTCGATCTTTAGCATTGATAGCTCCATGAGGGTATATATGCTCGACTTCAAATGGTTTAGACCATCTCAACTACAATTTGCTAGGAAATATTTTAAGTCTCGAATTGAAGAGCAAGACTTGTTGTCCAGGTACAAATTGTCATGGAAAAATTATCTTGTCATGCCAGTGTTTTTTCTTTTCTTTGTACAGTCTCACATTCTCATAAGCTTGAGCTTGAAATTCATCCATCTCATTACGCTCCAGTTAGCAATGTTTAGTAGCAGCACCCCAGTCCATGTTTATTTTCTTGATTGCCAAAAATGCTTTGTGTTCTAGCTCAACTGGTAAATGACATGGTTTACCATAGACAAGTTTGAAAGGTGACATTCCCAACGGTGTCTTGAAAGCAGTGCAATAAGCCCACAGGCCTTCATCTATGTAACACCCCTAACCCTTATCCGTCGCCAATTTAGGGTTATATAGCATTACTGTACAATCGAAAACATTTAAACCTAACTTCCTTCAACAACATAAACAAACCATATACATATATATATCGTCCCTAGATCGAGCCCTCGAGGCCCTAAAAATACTTTAGAAATGATTCGAGACTAATCTAAAATTATTTGGAATGTCTGGGAAAAGTTACAAAAATTTTTAAACATGGGTCACACGGTCGTGTGCCTCACACGATTGAGACAAACACCTATGTCTCAGGCTATGTCACCTTCGAGCTAGGGACACATGGCCGTGTCACAACCTGTGTCCTCGCTCATGTAACTCTTTGAGTAGGGTAACACGACCCTATCACACGCTTGTGTGCCAGGCCATGTGTTAGGTCGTGGAACTCACTGACTTGAACCCTTTGAAACCTTCAGATGGCACACGATCATGTTGCTAGGCCATGTGTCTCACACGGCTAAGTCACACGCCCATGTCCCAAGCCGTGTGTACCAAAAATTTACCTATAATCTAGCCATTCCACAAGCAATTTACACCTAAACAATCTAACCATTTAAACTTGCATCCAATGAACTTAAACATCATTCACCACTACACAAGCATGCCATTTTAATGTCCTAAAATCAACCAACCAATGTGCCATTCATAGACACCAAAATCATATCAAAACATCAACAACTAAAACATATCAACTTTGATTCATTTCTTGCATAGTAACTTAGTTCAATCACATACCAAACATACCACAAGTGTTCACTTTCATACCATTCTAATTACACCAAAAAGAATCAATTCGGCAACATATATATCAATACATACAATTCAATTCGGCTACATATAATATATATACATTTGAATTTAAAAACATTTAATTACTTATGAACTTACCCCATACAGAAACGAACGGATCAGAACGACTATTCGACAACTTTCGACTTTCCCCGATCTAACTCTGATATCTTTCATTCTTGATCCAAATCAATTCAAATTTAACTTATTTAATCACATATCCATTTAATTTCATCCAAAAATACATAAATGGGCATTTTGCAATTTAGCCCCTAAAATTTCACACTTTCTCAATTTAGTCCCTATTTCAAAAACAACACAAAATTTCATCATGCTCATGTTAGGCAAAATTTTTCCTAGGTCCCTAGCAGCCCATTAATTCCATTTATTTCACATTTTGACCCCTCAATTTACAAATTTCACAATTTAATCCTTAATAAACATTTTTATCAAAAACCACTTAATAAAATATGATAATCTATCAACAAATATTTATTTTTCATCACCAAAGAACAAAAAAGCTTGAATATTCATCAATGGCATTTCAGAAAATCATCATCAAGTTCGAAAATTAAAGCATGGGCTAGCTAGAATACGAAGCAACGATCTCAAAAACATAAAAATTATCAAAAATCGAGCAAAGAACATACCCAAATCAAGCTTCAAGAGTGCCAAATATTCAAAGCTCAAGAACCCTATTCTCTTTTCTAATTTTTGGTGAGAATATGATGAATAATGACTTTCATTTCTTTTGTTTTAATTTTATTAAGTTATATTTCTAATTTACAAAATTAACCTTGGTTAAAACATTATAAAATCACATATATTAAGTCCATTACCNTCCACTAACCTTAATAGTGGCCTAATTTCATTTTAAGGACTTTACAATTAATAAACCATAGCAAATAAGTACTTTAACAAATAGAAAGCCACTTTTGCATTTTACGCAATTAAGTCCTTTTTATCAAATTAAGCACACAAACGGCAAAATTAAATCACGAAATTTTCACACATATCAAATAACATACAGTAAATACCAAAAATAATATTAAAATAATTTTACGACCTCAAATTTGTGGTTCCAAAACCACTATTCTGATTTAGCTAAAATCGGGCTGTTACACATTTATCATGACCAAAATCATCAACCAAGGTTTCCTAAGCTACCTAAGCATTTGTACCAAATAAACCATTCAAAATGCATTTAAACAAAGACATACCATTGTCATCACACCACAATCAACCCAAAATACTAATTGAGATTCACATCAATATACACAAATCATACTTCAATTGACACAAAATATAACCATAGTGCACAAAACATACATATATACCAAAATCCTTTTTACATGTCACTTATAACCGGCAAAAATAAACAAATAGTTATCAAATGAGTTGCTAGATAGTGTGATCTACAACGACGTTCCAATTAACAACAAAAATCTGACAATCTACAAAGAAGAAATAAAAAATAGAGTAAGCTTATGTAAAGCATAGTAAGTCTGTATTAAACCTAAACTTAAACTTACCGTACTTGTTGGAACAAAAATATTTTGCAATTAACTTCATAAATAAGGTCATGATTTCCATTACTTCCAATACACAACAAATCTCACAAGGTTAGTGAGTTCACATAAACAAAACATATATTTATCATGTCATAAACATTATAAGTAAACAGATTTAAGACTCACATTTCATTCCTAATGTCTATATCCAATATTCCATTTCACTTATCTATTTTCATATAATCGAACATAACATGTCAATAATGATATATCAATATATAAATCATCATATCTTTCTATTCCATTTCCATTTCGATAATTAACTATTTTCCCTGGAGAACAAGGGTAAATTAACTTCGGATACACGGAAAGGTAATGCTCACACAAGCTAACATAAGGACATTGCCCGATACATAATGCTGCTCATACAAGCTTTAGAGAATCTACAACACATGCAGGATCTCAAGCCATCGGTACAGTAACCATCACTAGTACAGAGTACCTACTAAATATAACACCAGCACAGAGTGTCTCCTACAGAAACACTGGCACGAAGCCTGCTAAATATACACCGGCACGAAGCCTACTATGCTCTAATGACAAGTCATTTGTATCCTAGTTATTCACTAAGTTCACAAGGGCTTATCACGTATTCCATAACCTATATATGCTTACAACTTTTTCCTTGACTATATACATTCCATAACCTTTCCATCTTTATAACATAATACCATATTAGACAAGATCAACGCATACCATGTCTTAATATAATTCATTATCAAATTGTAACATTCTTATACTTTACATTTTGATCCATTACTATACATATACCTTTGCCATATTTTATAAATTGGTTCTTTATTTCAAATTTCAAAACTTACCTTCCTTAACCATGTAAATCATAAATACATACAAATCCATATTTATATACCTAATCACATATATTAAATTTTAAATTCAAAACACTAATAGACATAACCAAAATCTAATACGAACTTACCTAAACTAATTTTGCAACAAAAACAACTCCAAAGTCTAATTAGCAAATTTTTCTTTTTCGTGTTTGTCTATCGATTGATCTATTTCTTGATCTATATAATAATTAAATTCAATTATCCTATTCAAATACTTTTAAATACTAAAATTAATAAATTAAACATTTTACACTTTTACCCTAACCTTTTACCTTTTCTTCAATTTAGTCCTTTAACCCGAAACTTTCAAATCTATCACAATTATACAAACTTTTTACTAGCTGAATTTTTTCGTATGCAATCAAAACCCATATTTATTAAAATATAACAATAATTTCATGTGAAGTTTATTATTTTATCAATTTAGTTCTTAAAATTAAAACTAACAAAAATCATTTAACTAAATAGTCCTAAAACATTTCATATGTACCACCCTATACCCGATCTGGTCGTAAAGCCCGAATACGGGATGCTACACCACCATCTCGTGTCATATACAATAAGTAAAAGTTCATTCTAAATGAATAGTCTTCCATTTTAGTATTCGTATATGTTTTAAGTTAATTAAACTTGTTAGTTATCAATGTTACATGCTAACCATTCATCAAATAGTCTTGTAATAATAACTAAGCATGCATAAGGTCCATTTAACAAAATCTCAAAATTGTCACGTAAGTATCGATACTGACACTAGGGTATCGATATTTTCTTTAAGTGGTATTGATACCACTTGGAAAAATGATACCGAACATGCATTATTTTTCCCGATTAAAAGCCAAAGTCTCGAAAATTATCGGTACCTGCCATGGAATATCAATATTTTAACCCCGAGTATTGATACTCGAGCAAATTTATAGATACCAAATCTCTATTCTGACTCCCTACACATTTCAAAACAAAGAGGTATCGATTATAAAACCCGATTATCGATACCTCTACTCCAAACCTTAAAAATGCATCATACATAAGCAATTAATCCATTCCAATTTAGTTCCTAAACATCATACATCAATTACTTCGATAAATGATCATTCAATGGCCTAATTAACAACTCAATATTGAAAAATCATGTTCAAGCAAGTAGCGACAATCCATCCTCATGTTCATGAACCCAAGCATAACTGTAACATGTAATCCTTATAGACCAAAATAAAAACTAGCAAAATGTCTAAAAGTTATCATGGCTATAAACAAGTCTACCATATTGCCTTATTTTACAAAACGTAAATAAATATAGAACACCTACAAAATAACAAATAGACTTGCTTGGATCACCTCTCGGAAACCACACCACTCACACTGACACACAACTAATCTGCAATGGTTTAAAAGGAGTGGGTAAGCTTAACAAGCTCAATGAATGCATAAAATAACTATAATGCAAATAATTCATCAAGCATCAAAGAAACAACCATACAGCACAACCTTAACAGTTCCAACACTTGTGTCATAATATACCTACTCGTGCATTATTTTCTTGTTCTTTTACATGGTAAACATATTCACTTTTAAGCATATATCCTATCACACATATAATCACCTAACATTCAAGCATATATCATGATATACATTTAATCTTATAACATTTAAGCATATATCACATCCCTCGTATTATCACATAACATTCAAGCATATACCACAATATACATATAATCTCATAACATTTAAGCATATATCACAATACTCAAAAATATTTTTATAGATAAATTGCATAATGGTCACATGTCATATAAACACATATCACAATACACACATATTCATAATTTATGATAATTTAGCACTTGAGCTATGAAACATAAAAGTGAGCTCTACCATCACGCATCGGATACACGGATCTCCAACACATCAATCATAGACTCAGTCCCGTTGAATGGAGCTTAGCTCACATCCCCTTATCCCTCCAACATGTCCCAGGACCTCAATACCTAAAATCACTGTACTCATAGGTAAGTACTCACAATCCTATGGCATGCCAACTATATCCAACGGTTTCAAGATCACAAGGCTAAAATATTAGAAGTCAAACACATATCACTTACCGATTATCCGTGCACAATCATTGTATATTTGCATCTTTAGCAAAATGCTGTCACTAAAAAATAACATTTACATAACATGTACATATCTGCCCTTTCACAATAGTTATCATAATCACATATCACATGTTATAGCAACTTATATCAATTCACATATTCTCAAACACATAAGCACTTTATTCACAAGATAACATACGTATGAGAAAGCTTACACTCTAAATTTAGAGTAGGGCTTTTAGCTACTACTAAATTCCCAAATAGCACATTGAATCATGTCCACAAGCAATTATTCCAAACACTCACCAATTACGCATTCGTCAAAAAGACGAAAGCTCAAACTAGTTTTTCCTTGCCTTTATCTTTACTCATAAAAGGTCTTATTAATTCTGGAACCTTAACACAGTAATGCATTCAATAATCAGCTAAGAACTCACACCAATCAATCCAAAACACAAGCCTAAGCTAGGTTCTCATGTAACCGAAACCTTTAATATATAAAACTTAAAACGACTTTTATTCATCTAATTATTCATCTACGACTAATTCCAAACCCTTAAACTATAATATAATACTAATTCATAGTATCGACTTTTTTGACATGTTTTTTGGCTATTTTTCAAAATTTCATTAAAACTCAATAATTCTCTAACGAAATGTCAAAAGTAAGTTTAGAAAACTTCTAATCATGTTAAAACAAGTTGCAAAACACTTTAAAACCATGTTTTTATGCAAAATCCTGAAATCCACCATTAATGACCCAATTTTCAGCTTTTATTCAAAACATACGATTTAATGGCTAAAAACTTTCTTTAAAGACTAAATAACATTTAAAACTAATGAGAAGATGAATCGTTAATTTAGTTGACAAAAACGGAGCGTTTGATTAAAAACCCGAAAGCTTGACAATGGAGAAAATTATGTTGATTTTGGGTGTTTTTCTTGGTATTTAATGGAGATATTTGGCTTGGGTGATGATAGAAATCAAAATAATTAAGGTTGAAAAAGAAAAAGTGGAAGAGAGGAGCTTTAGGAGCAAGGGACGACTAAAGCATGAAGAGGGAGAAGACAAATGTGAAATTTATAGGTGGGGGATGATATTAGGGTGATTTTTAAAATTTGGTTTATTTGTTTCATAAACACACAGAATTTTGACCCTTTTACAAATCAGTCCCTAATTTAAAATTGATAGTCTTTAAAACTCTTTTTCAAAAATTGATTTAATTTTATAAAAGACAGTAAAAAACATTACTGATAAACCATGTTGCAAAGTTTCGAACACTCTAAAGCTAAAATCCCTAAAATACCCCTAAAACTCCTAGGCCATATTTTAGGGTATTACAATTCTCCCCGTCTAAAAAGAATTTCATTCTCGAAATTCCTTGCTAACACGTTACTTGCTTAATCACAAAATATGCTATTTCTAATTCTTTTTCTCTCTAACTTTCTACTACTTTTCTTAATTATCCTATTCACTATCACGAACTTATTCTACAATAACTTTGCTAATAGATATCTCTACCCACTACAACACTCTCGTCTAAAGGACTCATAACCATTTTTCCTAATTCACTAGTCTCTATTGGGATTCTCTACTTATTAGCTAATTCACTTAAACTTTATGAAGGCACAAAACCTGTATCTATCAATAAGAATAAAAGAAGTGATTACAAGGAAAAAATACACTTGAGTTGGGCCTCCAGACCCAACCGATGTAGCAATAATATGAGCAACAATTCCCTACCCAATCGGTCTCCCATTACCTCTATCGCGACCACGACCTCTTGCAGGCATAGAAGCAGGTGCCAAACTTTGAGCCTGCAAAGCGTCAACTCTATTTGGCCAATCCCTCAAAAAATGTTCTTTCGAACCACACCTAAAACAACCACTTGTCAACTTACAACACTCACCTAAATGCCTACACCCACAATGTACACAAAGTAGCCATCCAGAACCACATGACAAACCACCGTACTAACTACAACACTATCTTGTTGCCTAAACTGACTTGGTCATAAGTCATGTCCTACATTCCCATCAGAACCCTGATTACCGCGTCTTCTCTTAGACGGTTATCCAAATGCATCATCAGAAGTCCTCTTACCCGATTCAGTTACCACAAAATGAGGTAGCTCGGCCAAAGTCTCCTCAACTGCTTTGGCTTTCTCAACTAACTCATCAAACTTCTTTACGTTCTACGCTACCAAGTAAACATGAATCTCACGATTAAGCCCAAATTGGAACCTCTTACATCGATCTCTCTCAGAAAGTATCATCTTAGGAGCATACTAACTAAGTTGCACGAATTTGGCCTCATAATCAACCACTGACAAATCTCCCTAAACCAAATCCAAAAATCTCACTCTTATGAGCCTCCATATACTTCTCGCCCATAAACTTCCTCTTAAAAACCTCGAGAAAGAAATTCCATGTCAATTTATTAGAAATAGTACCTCTCCAACCGTATTTCACCAACGATGGGCCCTACCGTTGAGTAAGTTCACAACACAACCTAAGTTCTCCTCATTAGAACAAGACCTTTTACTCTATAAAACTCTTTACCACCCAATATCCAGAGACCTTCAAGCGGTAACCCACGACTAACAGGTGCAGGATTGGTAGGTGCAGGAGTAGGGTTAGCACCAATAATCCATTAAATCGCTCCTATTATTGCTTCCACCAGAGGGCCTACACCCTTATCAGGTATATTCACTCTACGCGGTTGTACAGGAGGTGTAGAAGATGTTCCATCCTCTTGAGAACTAGCTCTAACATTAACATGTCTACGAGGCATATATAATAATCTAACACACAAACAAACTGTGTGAGTGGCGAGGAGATGATCCAAGTCTCATTCCTACAAGCAAACTTTAGGCTTATGATAATGTGCTCCCGTTCATACCCCACATTCAATTCAATCAAAGACACCTCAATCGTTCCATGCAATTCAAATAGAGTTATGTCACAATTCTAAGAAAATAGAGAAATTTAGTCTCATGAGTTTTGAAACTTCAAACACACAACAATCACCTAGGTTCGAGAGTTAATTAACCTAGAGCTCTGATACCATCAAATATAACACCCTATACCAAACATGGTCGCCACACCCGAATATGGGATGCCACACCACCGTCTCATGTCATATACAACAAATAAAAGTTCATTCTAATCGAAGTATCTTCCATTTTAGCATTCATATAGGTTTTAAGTAAATTATACTTGTTAGTTATCAATGTTACATGCTAACCATACATCAACTAGTCTTATAATAATATTTAAACATGCATAAGGTCTACTTAAAAAAATCTCAAAACTGTCACATAAGTATCGATCCTGATACTAGGGATCGATATTTTCTTTAAGTGGTATCTATATCACCTGAAAAAACGATACCAAACTTGCATTCTATTTCCAAATTAAAAGTCAAAGTCTCAAAAATTATTGATACCTGCCACGAAATATCGATATTTTAACCCTCGAGTATCGATACTTAAGCAAAGGTATCGATACCAAATCTTTATTCTAACTTTCTACACATTTCAAAACACAGAGGTATTGATTTTAAAACTCGATTATTGATATCTCTGCTCCAGACCTTAAAAATGAAGCATACATAAGTAATTAATCCATTCCAATATAGTACTTCAACATCATACATTAATTACTTGGACAAATAGTCATTCAAGGGCCTAATTAACTGTTCAATATCGCAAAATTTTGTTCGAGCAAGTAGCGACAATCCATCCTCATGTTCATGAACCCAAGCATAACAATAACATCTAATCCTTATAAACCGAACCAAAAACAAAAAAAATGTCTAAAGGTTAACATGGCTATAAAAAAGTCCACCACATTGCCTTGTTCTCCAAAATGAAAATAAAAATAAAATACCTACGAAATAACAAATAGACTTGCTTGGATCACATCTCGAAAACCACATTGCTCACACTGGCACACAACTAATCTACAATGGTTTAAAAGGATTAGGTGAGCGTAACAAGCTCAATGAATGCCTAGAATAACTACCATGCAAAAAATTCATCAAGCATCAACAAAACAACCTTATAGCACAACCTCAACAGTTCTAACAATAGTGTCGTAATATACCTACTCGTGCATTATTTTCTAGTTCTTTTACATGATAAACATATTCACTTTTAAGCATATATCCTATTACACATATAATCACCTAACATTCAAGCATATATCACAATACTCATATAATCACATAACATTCAAGCATATATCATAATATACGTATAATCTCAAAACATTTAACCATATATCACAATACTGAAAAACATCTTTATACATAAATTGCATTATGGTCACATGTCATATAAACACATATCACAATACACACATATTCATAATTTAAAATAATTTGGCACTTGAACTATGAAACACAAAAGTGATCTCTATCATCACTCATCGGATACATGGATCTCCAACACACTAAATATAGACTTATAGAGTCAAACATGTCCCAAAAGTGAAGCATAAAGCTAACACTCTCCTTATTCCCCCTCACATGTCCCGTTGAATGAAGCTTAGCTCACATCACCTTACCCCTCCAACATATCTCAGGGCCTCAACATCCAAAAACACTGTACATATAGATAAGTAATCACAATCTTATGGCATGCCAACTATAACCAACAGTTTTAAGATCACCAGGCCAAAATATCCGAAGTCAAACACATATCACTTACTGATTACCCGTGAACAATCACAGCATATTTGCATCTTTAGTAAAACATTGTCACTAACATTTAAACATGTACATATTTGGACTTTTACAACAGTTATCATAACCATATACCAGATGTTATAGCATCTCATCTCAATTCACATATTCACAAACACATAAGCACTTTATTCACAAGGTAACATAGGTATGAGAAAGCTTACACTCGAAATTTAGAGTAGGTGCTTAGGCTACTACTAAATTCCTAAATAATGCATTGAATCATATCCATGAGCAATTATTTCAAACACTTACCAATTACGCTTTCATCAAAAAGTCAAAAGCTCAAACTAGTTTTTCCTTACCTTTATCTTTACTTGTAGAAGGTCCTATTGAATCTGGAACTTCAACACAACAATGTATTCAATAATCAGCTAAGAACTCACATCAAACAATCCAAAACACAAGCCTAAGATGGGTTCTCATGTAACCGAAACCTTTAACATAGCAAACTTAAAACTCAAATATCTCAATCTATACTTAATATTTTTGCCTAAAATAAGTTTCATTCATCTAATTATTCATCTATGACTAATTCCCAACCCTTAAACAATAATAAAATACTCAGTTCATAGTATCAACTTTTTCAACATGTTTCGCTATTTTCTAAAAATTCATTAAATCTCAAGAATTCTTTAATGAAATGTCAAGTTAAGTTTAAAAACCATCTAATCATGTTAAAATAAGTTGAAAAATACTTTGAAATCATGTTTTTATGGAAAATCTTGAAATCCACCATTAATGGCCTAATTTTTTACTTTTATTCAGAACACGTGATTTAATGGCTAAAAACTTGGTTTTAAAGACTAAGTAACATTTCAAACTAATGGGAAGAAGCATTGTTACCTTAGTTGATGAAAAACTAAGTGTTTGATCGAAAAAACAAAAAAAACCCAAAAGCTTGATAATGGAGAAAACTGTGGTGATTTTGGGTGTTTTTCTTGGTATTTAATGGAGATATTTGGCTTCGGTCATCATAGAAATCAAAAGAATGAAGGTTGAAGAACAAAAAGTGGAATAGAGGAGCTTTGGGAGCAAGGGACGACTAAAGTGTGGAGATAGAGAAGACTAACATGAAATTTATAAGTGGGGGATGATATTAGGGTATTTTTAAAATTTTGGTTTATTTGCTTCATAAACGCAAAGAATTTTGACCCTTTTACAAATCAGTCCCTAATTCAAAATTGAAAGTCTTTACAGGTCTTTTTCAACAATTGATTTAATTTTTTAAAAACCATAGTAAAAAAATTACCGATAAAGCATGTAGTAAAATTTTGAACACTCTAAAGCTAAAATCCCTAAAATACCCCTAAAACTCCTAGGCCCTATTTTGGGGTGTTACATCATATTTTCCAAATATACCAATTTCTATCCAAAACAACTAATATTTATCAATGGCAAGTTTTAAAATATTTAACAGTTTTGAAATCGGTTATACGGGTTAGCTAGACCTAGTTCCAAATATATCATGCACGAACCCAACTTGGCCGAATCCTTTAAACTTCAAACATGGTAGTCTTAGGTTTCTATTTCGGTGGAAGAACAAAAATAAGGAAGATGGCTTTTGTTTTACTTTATTTTATGATTAATTATTAATTTACCAAAATAACCTTTACTTAAATCTTTAAATTCATTAAGCTTTTATCTATACCGTCCATTATCATAACTAGGGGTATAATTACCTAATAAGGCCATCCAATCATGTTTATTTAATAAATTAATACCTTTAAAGTAATAGCCATTGACTTTTTCAACTATTACGATTTAGTCCTTTACACCTATATAAGCACTCCATAAGTATTTAATAAAAATATTTATGGGCTTGTTTTATAGAAACGAGGTCCCAATAACTCGTTTTCCAAAACCACTTGATTTTAGGGACAACCACTTGAACTTAACTGTTCATTTAAATAACAAAAATTGTCAAATTAAAACTTAATAAAAAACTATATTTGACTCGTAAATATTAAATAATAATATTTATGGACGCATTTGTCACCCCAAACCACTCTTTCTGACACATTTGACAAATAGGCTGACGAACTCGTCGGATTTGTGGCCACGAAACCACTATTTTTGACACCACTGACAAACGAGCTATTACATTCTAATAGGCATAAATCTTTCACTGATCTGAAACATTGTGATATTGAGTTTCATGTTTGTAACACCCTATACTCAGCCTAGTTGCCAAGCCTGAATACGGGATGCCACATCATCGTCTCATGTCATTTATAACAACTAAAAGCTCAATTTAGTAAAACATACATCAAGTATCGTTTGTATAGGTTTTGAGTCAATCATACTTGTTAGTTATCATTGTTTCGTTTAAATCATACATCAAATTGTCTAATAATCATTATTAAATGAACATAAGATTCATTTGGCAAGATTTGTAAAACTTGTCCATAGGTATCGATACTCACATTAGGGTATCGATATTTTCTCTATGTGATATCGATACCACCTGGAAAAATGGTATCAAACTTGCATTCTATTTCTCGACTAAAATCCCAAAGTCTCATCGATACCCGTCATAAAATATCGATACTTTGACCCTGGGTATCAATACTCAAGCAAAGGTATCGATACCAAATCTCTATTCTGACTCCCTGCACATTTTAAAACATAGAAGTATCGATTTTCAATCCCAAAATTGATACCTCTGCCCCTGGACATAAAAATGCAGCATACAAAGGTAATTAACTCATTCCAAAACATTTTCTAAGCATCATGCATCACTTACTTCGATAAATAATCATCCAACGGTTAAATTTAACTATTCCCGTAATCAAAACATGTCCGAGCAACATACATCAAGTCATTATTTAAGGTTCATGAACATAAGCAAACATATAAATTCATAAACATACAAAACTGAAACAAAACAAAGTCGGTAAATAATCCAAACATATCATGGCACTAAACAAGTCTACCACATTGTCGTATTCCTCAATACAAAAAAACTAAAAGAACACCTACGAAAATTTATGAGTCTTCCTTGGATCACTCCCTAGGACAACCACACCACTCACACTGAGTCGTTACTAATCTGCAAATGTTGAAAAGAGTGGGCAAGCCTAAACAAGCTCAGTGAATAAGTGAAATATCCACAACGCAAACATTTTGTCATGCATTCACAACAACCACATACATATAAGATATTAGAGTCTTGTGTTTAGTAACACATAACACTTTAACATGCATTGTCTAATAGTTCATTTACATAACATTTATAAGGATAGCTTGCATAAGAACCACATATATTTTATTAGGGAATTCATCACACAACACCTAAATATATACAATACAAGATAATTTGGCACTTAAGTTATGAAACTGTAACACCCCAAAGTTTGTATATTTGTTTACTTGTATTTATGGCACAACTGTGTATCTGCTTCAGTGGTTAAGTGCTCTGGGTGTGTGTGTGAGGTCTTAAGTTCAAGCCTTATCTTGGGAAAATTTCTGTATTTTCCTAAACAAAGCCCTATCACTAGTCAGTAGGCTTATAATTAAATGTTGGTAAAATATGTCAGAATGAGCCTATTGGTCTGGTGGTTAAGTGGAGAGCAAAGGAGCAGGAGGTCTGAAGTTCAAACCCCTGTTTGTGCAAATGGGATTTATTTTGCTAGTTGTACCGTGTGGGTGTTTTGGTTTAGCCAAAATGCTGAAGTGTTTGAGTGAAATTTAAATTTGGTAGTCGAGAGGAAGTGGTGGACGGTTTTGGGAGGTGTTGGAGTGATTTGGGGAGAAAAATAAGGGATGGAGGAGTTTCAAATTATCCCAATTGGGTA
>CM025146.1:10188264-10203725 GCA_013467495.1 Gossypium gossypioides
TCGATAAAATTTTCATATCAGTATTTTCATGCAACCTTCTTATCATAATGCAACCCATGTCATAATTTTGAAATAAATTTTCCTCGTCGGATTTGTGGTCTCGAACCACTGTTCCTTCTAGACCCAAAATCGAGCTGTTACAAAATAAACATTTTATTTCTAATGACGCTCTTTGTCGACTTCACGAACTGTTTGATAGAGGACATGGGGACCTTGGACTTCTTGCATAAGATCATCACTAAGTGTAGGAAGTAAAATCCCAACTTCTTGCTGCTAACACATGTCAACAAGGACTGATATATCCATTTCCCCACGCACACTTGCCTTTTTTGCAAAAATGGCGTCATGAAAAACCATTCGGAAAGCGGTAACGTTAGAAACATTTTGGGATAGGGAGATATAGGTGCAGATAAACTGCATCCACATCTTGACCATCATGAACATTATAGCTTGATTAAATTTAAAAGGGATGTTAGTTCTAGCTTAGCGAGTGCACTCTCTTCGCACCTCCGTAAGATATTTTATGATAGCGCCCATATCTATTTATCGATATGTCACACCTAGAAATGTCAAATCCTAAGATGTATAGGAGACTTGCGTATTAAATTGAAAAGCTTTCTAATCAGACAGGCTCTTTTTGTAAATAAAAAAATGGCGAACTTGTTTGAAAAAAAGGTTGGATTTCAACCTTAGTTCAGTTACATATGAACTAAAAGGCTTCTTAGTGGTAGACACGATGACGAGGGATATCTTCAGGTGGTTGCTAAATTTTTTTTGGTGAAGGAAGTATGATTGATTATATATATTTAGGGGAAGGCGCTAATCTCTGATATTGCTTTCTCATTTTCTTTTTATTCTTCCTTCATCTTTATCTTTGGTCTGTTCATGAAGAGAGAAGGATTAAGGAGTCGCATGCATGGATGAGAGAGACTCAAATTCGAGCATAAGAAAGTGGAAAGTTCATAAGCTGCTAAGCTTTCTAATTTCTCTATATCAATGGATTAAGAAAAGAGAAGAAAGATAAGGATTTCTATTATCCATCGATTCAACTTTACTATTGGTAAGCTTACAAATAATCATTTTATTGGCCTATGCATGCAAAGAATGTATGGTCCTTAGATGATGAATTGCCTCATTTGGAATTCTAATATGGTTGTTATGTTTTGTTTGATAAGGAGGTTTAAGTAGCGAAGCAAAAGCTTAGTCAATGGATTGGGCGTCAACCTCCAAGTGAGTTCTAGAACACAGGTCTTATATGGTTGTTCATGTATTGTTAGTGTTTTTTGCTGGGCATGTTTGGTTGAATGTTGTGTAGATGATAAGTTATTTTATAACTGAATATTGATGTATCACGAGGCCTATTCTGTTGATATGAAAATGCATAAAATTTTTGGCGTAATGTGTATGAATTATACGAAGTTGTGGAGGGTTGATGAACTTTGATTGGGATGGATGACGCATAAGGGAATATGATATGTGATCTGCCTTCGGTAGGCTATGAAAATGCAAACCAAAATTGGTGAATAACCCTAGCCTTACACTTATGTGTTCAAACTAACAAACAGGATTTGCGGAGGTTTGGGCGGACTATATAGAAAATGAATATTATTGATATGTGGCTTTGCAGAGGTTTGGGTGAACTGTACAGAGAAAGGTGTGCACCAGTATATGAGAGCCCTTTATAAGACATATGAGAGTCCTTTATGGACGTATGAGAATCCTTTATAGGACGTATGAGAGCCCTATATGGGATGTTTGAGCATCAAGGTTAGGTGGTGTTAAGGAGGTAATAGGAGAAGGATTCAGGAAATGAAATCATGGAAAGGTATTTACTGTGATAACAGTACTGACTGGTCATTCAAGATGACACATGACAATGTTATATAGCATAAGACTGAAGATAAAAAAAGCTATGGCATTCTGGAATATGGTACGTAGCGTAAGACTGTGGATGAAAGATGCTATGGCAGCATGGTACACAATACTAATAAAGGCGCTAGGACATTGATGAAAGGCGCCATGGTAGTAAGGTAAATTGTACAAGGTATACAATGTAAGACCATAGAAGAAAGAAGTTATGAAAATTAGGTATGATGAGTAAGACCATGGATGAAAAACTCAATGACATTATAAGATAGTACACTTGGATGGCAAGTAGGTGTAAGACCATGGACGAAAGATTTCATGGCATCCATAGAGAGTAAGTCCATTGGGACAGTAAACATGAGATAATGTCCGTCGGGGCAATAAATATGAGGTAAGCCCAATAGGATGTAAGAAGGAAGGTGAGAAGGGTATAAGACCATAGCTAGGATACGACATCCTATAGACTGCGCTAGGAAATAGATACAGAAAGTCTGCCCGAACCTCAAGTGAAGAGTATAGGTCCAGTGCGCCAAGTATGGGAAACCATGCAGGTGAAGGAAGGGTAAAGGAAATCATAAGTATGACAAGTGGTTCATTTGGAGTCCACCAAAATGAGGAAAGTGGTAAGGATAGACAAGGATCCAAAGAGGCATGGGCGAAGACCCAAGATGAATTAAAGGAAAATAGGTTATGCAAAAGATGGTCTTGTTAAGGAAATTAAGAAGATAAATTATCCATGGATCATAAGCAGGGATCCGAAAAGAGGACTCACCATAGAAAGCTCATTGAAGATGTACGCAAGAAGAAAGTCTCATGGGAGGATGAAGAACTATCCTCCCAGAATAAGGATTCTTTCTAGGGGATTGAATGTCTGTCAAGACTATTTGTCCTTGAGGAAAGTCTCTTGCGGGAATACCACCACAAGGTTAGCTCCGTATAGAAGAAACAAGCAAGTGGGAGGACAAGCTTGTATAGTCGTATGGGGCATAACCTATTGGCCTAACAAAATAGACCAACCCTCATGTATGAGACAGGTGAGTTCGCATGTAAAGGATGGAATGAGAAAGGGTTCGCCAGAATGGCGAGTTACCCTGATGGACAAAATGATAGGAAAACGACAATGAGTCCTTCGAGATTAGCTTAATGTAAAGGAAGAAAGAAAAATGAGAAGGAAGGGTAAGATTCGTTGATATGACATAGTATCAAGGATGTGGTCGAGTGAAGGCTCCGAGTATAGAAAGGTTGCATGACAAGCTAAGTAGCTCGGAGGATCGGGAGGAGTCTACCACCCTGATGTAGATCTCTCTTGTTGAGAGAACATGGAGTATTTATGTTTATTATCTTTTAAATATGTTACCCTCGTTTGATAAGGTCAAACTATGATACAACGAAAGAACTGATTAAGTTCATTTAAACTTGCTAGAGTTTGCATGATAATCACATGACAGGTGAGGAATTGAGGACATTGAGGAGGAACCAAGCCAGATAGCTTTGAGATCGAGGGGTCGTAGGTAATTGGAGTCATGCACATAGGAAAAAGGGGTACCATCGGAGGCATTGCCTTAGAATAAATCATGGTGTAACCGTACGATGTTCATTGAGTCTGGATTTACAATAGTTAGCCTTTAATCATACTTTAAGGGTCTTATTGTAAACAAACTGATCATTAGAGAAAAAAATTTAGAGATTGAGGCCTCGGTTGTACGAATTTAAATTATTAATTTTATTTTTAAATTTTTTACCTTAGTTTGTTTTAAAGTAGTTAAGTTAGCAATTATTAAGCATAGGTCCACTTGTGACGCTCCATACCTGGATCTGACCGTCGGGTCAGGTGTGGGGTGATACAATTTTAGTGGTATCAGAATATAGGTTTAGATGATCCTATGACCTAGAAGATTGGAAAGAAGTACACCTATGTGCATAGTGATCGAATTGGCTAAGTCTCTTATGTCCTTAGAATGGTTAAGATATTATAAGTGGTACGCTGATACATGTGCCTAGATTGGCAAATTGAGAGGTAAGTACCAATAGTGAATATACGTAGATAGCATATATGAGAAATGTTGTAGTACAAATTCTAGTGGATAAATGTTGAAGGAGGATACAAGGAAACTATAAGTAAAGAAATGTGAATAAATGAATCTAGAAAAGGAGAAGTAAGTACAAAGATTGAAAGTACAAAAGATAGAGAAAGGAAAGTTTCACTAAATGAATGATACAAAAGAAGTGTAATATTATTAGCTGCTGGAGTAGATGGTCGCGTTGACGGTGCCTTTGCTTCTTGGTTGATTAGGTGCGAACGAAGTGTATGGCAGTAGGAAAATTTAGTCACAAATTGAAAGTTTAGCTAGAAGACTTTTGTGCAAGGTTGAACTAAAAACCCAAATGGGGGAAGATGGGTACCCCTGTAATCTGGCGAATGGATGTTAAGGATTTGAATGCTTCATCGTCTGCCAGAGTGGGTGCCCCTCTCTAGTTCAACCTTGCTAACTTCCCACCCAACTGGAAGGGGTAGGTGGGGATTATTTTTCCCACACTGCTGATAGTGGAAGGACAACAGTAGAGTTGCTACAGATGGGTGAGGAGCCTTAGTTGTGAAAGAGGTGGGGAGGTGAGCAGTGTTGACGTGGTTTTCCCACTATGTTACAGAAGGAGACACACCGAACCAAAGGTAAGGGAGGAACCACTCCAAATCTTGATAGGGGCCCTTACTACACTCTGGGTTGACTAGAAGTAAGCAAGAAAAGGAAATTGGATTCCTTTAGGGTGATTGGTACACCATTTTTCCATATTTAGTGAATGGACCCTTGTAAACCTAGAATCATTGATTTGTCTAAGTCTTCTTTTTGAGAGGAAGTGTGTAGAAAGGAAAAAGAAAGTGGAAAAGAAGGGAATTATTTTTGAAGAGAATCTAGGTGCTGGGAGTGGCAGGAGAATTGCACTCCAATATTGTATCTAAGAGTGAAAGGAAAGTCAGGAGAAAAGGTTAAAAAATAAATTGAAGGTGGATCAAGCTAAAGGGCTTGAAGGAGTATGAACTTCCCCACCATGTCTAGGTTATTTATTACCGAAGGGGGAGCGTGGAAAGTGTTGGAAATTTAATGGATGGAGAGAAACCGTTCAAACCCACCAATGGGGATAAGACACTTTTAGCATCGAGAGAGGGAAGAGTTTTTTGGTAGTCTCAAGACAGGAATAATTGTCGATTGTTATCCAATAAAGTGTAACATCCCAATAAAGAAGAATTAGCCATAGGACTTTTTAGTAACAACCTTTTTGGAGTAAGGCAGGAACTCTTTGTTAACCATTGGAGTAGGATTTTAGAGTCAGAGTAGTCACTACGATAGTAATAAAAGAGGAGTCATAGGCGAGCTTTGTAACACCCCTAACCCGTATCCAACACCGGAATAGGGCTACGGAGAATTACCATAAAATCGTGACTTAAAACATTCAATTTCAAAAATTATATAAATCATAGCATAATTGAATCAATCACATGCATATAGTCCCTACTTCGAGCCCTCGAGGCCTTCGAAACACTCTAGAAACGGTTTGGGACTAAATCAGAAACATTTTGAATTTTAAGGAAAAAGATAGAAAATTTCACATTGCAGGGGTCACACGACCGTGTAGCCAGGCCGTGTGACTCACACGGCTGAGACACATGCCTGTGTCTCAGGCCATGTGGACATTCGTAATAGGGTGACACGACTGTGTCCTAGCCCGTGTAACTCTCTGACTTAGGTCACACAGCCAAGCCACACGCCCGTGCCCCAGGCCGTGTAACTCTCGAAATAGCCTCACACACCAGTGTGCCAGGTCGTGTGCTAAGCCGTGTAACTTCCTAACTTGCAACCCTTTGAAACCTATAGGGGCCACATGGCCATATTACATGGTCGTGTCACACATGGCTGAGACACACGCCCGTGTATTTGGCTTTGTGGACAAGAAATTGGCCAATTTCAAGCTATTTTTTCACCCAAATCAAGTTTACACCTACAAGCCATTTGCATATAAAATCAAGCTTCAATACATACCTAAAACATGCATAATAAGGCTAGATCAATATGGTATCTATTAATACAACCAATATTCCAAAAAGACACCTCAATCACAACAATCCATTATACTTAAACATATGTTTAAGTTAGTTATTCATCAACCATACATTTATACCAAATTCCATGCCAAACATACCACAATGACCACATGTCAAAATCACATTCAAACATACCAAATTGGTCATTCAAATCATAACTTGACTTGACCATTTCAACACCAACCATCAAATAATTAAAATGCCAAAACTTAATCAACCATAATACCACATTTACAAGCCAAACAAAATGACTATCTCATCAAGCACAATTCACCTATACATGCCATTATAACCATGATTCAAAACATCAAAATCTATCGAAATAGTCGCTGGATAGTGTGATAGGTCTCCAACGAGCTTCCAAACCAATTAAGCTTCTGATAATCTATAAAACATAGAAAAGAAAAATGACGTAAGCATATAATGTTTAGTAAGTTTGTAATTCATGAACAAAACTTACCATTTCAAGGCATAATCATAAAATAGACATGATAAATCCAACACAAGCTTGACACAAGCCTAAGCATCACCAACAACACAAGTTAGTGCTTAATCACATAATTTAGCCAAATTCATTACATGGTAATGTAACTCTCATAATCATAATACATATGAATTCATACTTTTCATAACATGGCTATACATACTTTGATTATCAATACTTCATACCTTTCCATAATTTCATAGTGTAATCAATCGGAACCCTTACCGGTTCATCCCTTTACATGCCCTTAATTGCTCATACAAGACATAAATGGGTCTGCTCACACAAGCTGACGGTTGAAACATAGCTATACGATGTCGTTCACTCATCCTGACGAGTATCGCAACAAATACCAAAACTCAGCCATCGGTAAGACGTTCAGGACCAGCACCCGAAACATGGTAACCCTAATGACATGTCATTTGAATCCTATATGTTCTTAAGGTTCAAACGGGGCTCGATACTCATTGTAACATCGTTGGATTTTTCGTCGAAGCATAATATGATAAATAACATAATAGCATTTAAATCAAATACATTAAAATGCTATTTAAACTTACGAACTTACTTCGATCACAAAAACGATGAAATAGGGTCATTTAGTCCAACACTTTATCTTTCCCTCGATCTAAGTCCGTATGAGGCTTAACTTGCTCTAAATAGTCAAATTCAATCCATTCAATATTCATTCTATTCAAATCAGTCCAAAATACAAACTTTTACCCCTAATATTTTAATTTCTTTACAAATTAGTCCTTAAGCCTGTAAATTGAAATTCATGCAATTTCATCCACATAAAAGGCAACTCATACAATTTCTTATTTCAGAAATTCACCTGGTATTTTACACATTTTACAAATAAATCCCTAATTGACATTTTCAACAAAAATTCACTTTACAAAAGTTGTTTATATATCAACAAGGATTCAATTTCTTCCATCAAACATAAAAAAACACATGAATAAATTCAAGGAAATATTTTAATATTTTTTCAAATTAGTCCCAGGGCTAGCTAGATTAAGCTACAACGACTTCTAAAACATAGAAATCATTAAAAACGGGACAAATTTCACTTACATGCAAGTTTGAGAATTGATCGAATTCTTCAAGCCCTAGTTATGGATTTCTTTCCTTCAAATTTTTATGGTGAGTTCTCTTGAGGAAGATGATACATTGTTTTTGTTAATTTAATTTATCAATAATAATTAAATTACCTATTTAACCTCTTTATTAACCTTTAATATCACCTATTTAGTGTCCATAAAAGTCCACTAGCAATTAATATGATCTAATTACAACATAAATCCCTCGACCATTTAATTTCATAGCAATTTAGTACCTTTAACTTGTAGATCTCTAATTTTTCACCTTTTCCAATTTAACCCTTCTCACCAAATTAAGTATGCAAACGTCAAAATTTCTTAACGAAATTTTTATACGGCACTACTATCATACTGTAAACACTAAAATACTAATAAAATAAATATTTTCACATCAGATTTATGGTCCAAAAACTACTGTTTTGATTTCACTAAAAAAGGGTTGTTACAAGCTTAGTTACCCTGTGATGTTAAAGAATTGACTTATCAGATAGGTAAGATTGAGATACAAGTAAGCCTAAAGATTTCAAAATATTTCACCAAGAATAGAATGAGAATTAAGTTGAGCGGTACTCATTTTCGGGTATTCACCAATAAGAGGATTGAAGAAATGTTTAAGGATCAGAGTGCCCAACAGAAGGATTAAAAAGTCACCAACAAATTGGCAACCAAGATTCACCAATTTTAAGGATTTACAAGATAGATGGAGTTAGAGCATAAGCAAATTTAGTACTTGCGGAAGAATCCTCCAAGGTTTGATACAAAAAGTTAGTAAGCAGGCAGTGTTACGCTATGAGATTGAGGATGCTAAGTAGTGTAATAATTTGGTATTCACCAAGGAGTAGAAACCTATATGTCGTTAAGAATAGGGGGAATTGGCCAATCAAGCGGAGCTAAAAGGAAATGAAAATGTATAAAGGGGAACCAAGTTACTAGATTGACATAGATAATAGATAGGTGATTATGCGTATCATATGAGAGTAAGAATAAAGGATGATACCCTAAGTCTGCATTCGAAGTTGGTGTGACGTGAAATTTTGAGGATGAAATTTCTTCTTAAGGGGGTGGAGTTGTAACACCTGGTTTCCAATTAACTTGGAATTTAGAATGAATAAGGGACTAAATTGAAAGAGACCGTAAGTTGATGGCCTCTATTGAAAGCAACGGGAAGGTTAGAAACCAAATTAGACATGATCGAGATCTAAGTTTGGTTAGGTTAGGATGGAAATGACCAGTTCCTTAGTGGGAGACGTCATAATTAGTGATGCACGGCTCTCATGAGGTTGGTAATAGCGCGGAAAGGTCTATAAATAGCTAGAAAATGACTCAAAGGGATGATTTTCTTCCTGAGCCTATTCATTTTCTTTCGTCTTTATCCTTTTCAGTAGCTCGAAGAAGAAGTAGCCAGGGAAGGCTCTACATGGAGAAGACTTTGTAAGGACAAAGCTGGAGAAGTAAGGAAAAAAAGACGCGGGTAAGGTTTTTAACCCTTCTGTGCAGGTAAAAGTTAAGAAAAGAAGCTATGAAGCTTCAAAAGTGTTTTAAGGGTTCTGCATGTTATGCAAGTGTAAGCTTTTAAGATATAACATAAGTTTAACCCATTGTTATAAGCTACTAGCAGGAGACTTGAAGCTCTGGCGTATAAGAGAAGGAATAAGCTATGGAAACAGAGAGGTTTCAAGTGAGTTCCAAACTCTAAGCCCATTGTTTTGGTTTACCTTTTTTAACTAGGCCATGGTTGCATAAGCATGAAGCATAATAATATGAGTAAGCATTACATGAATGTGGGTGTAATAACTAGAATTTTAATAACCCGAAGTTAAGAATGACTAAGGGACTAAATTGAAAGAGACCGCAAGCTGATGACCTATATTGGAAGAAATGAGAGAGATAGAAACCAAATTGGACATAGTTGAGATCCAATTCTAGTTCGATTAGAATAGAACCCGTCAATTTGTTAACGAAAGATATCATAGTTAGCCATTGACGACTCTTATGAGGTTGGTAAAAGCACGGGAAGGGATATAAATAGTTGAGAGATGACTCTCAAGGATGATTTTCTTCCCAACCTTGTTAATTTTCTTCTATTCTTTATCTACTTCGATATCTTGAAGAATGAGTAGCCATGGAAGGTTCTACATAGAGTAGACTTCATGAGTATCAAGCTTGAAAAGTAGGGAAACTAGCAAGCAGGTAAGGTTCTTAAACCTTTTCTGTACATAGGTTAAAGTTAAGAACATTAGAACTATTTTGAGGGTTGCATGTTTCTGGGAAATGGGTTTAAGTTAAGAATGTGGTGTATAAACCATGCTTATTTTTTATTGTGAGTTACTACCTGGTGGATGGAAGTTTCGGTGCTCGAGAAAAAGGAATAAGCCATGGTACGATAATGATTCAGGTGAGTTCCAAACTCTGAACCTACTATTATGATTTACGTTGCTTAAGAATACCATGGTTGCATAAGCATGAATTATGATGATATGAACATGCATTGCATGTCTATGGGAAACCCTAAGGGTTAGATGAAGTTCAGGTAGGGGAATAGGGAGAGAACCTTTTATTATCGCCTCGGGCAAAGCTCCGGACCATGTGGAGGGAACACTACAGTGTTTGAGCATCAAGGTTAGGTGGTGTTAAGAAGGTAATAGGAAGAGGATTCGAGAAATGAGATAATGGAAAGATATTTTCTGCGACGGATGTATCAATTGGTCCTTTGGGGCGATATATGGCGTAAGACCATAGATGAAAGAGGTTATGACAGTCTGGTATGTAGTAAGTAGCGTAAGAAAATGGATGAAAGATGCCATGGAAGTATTGTACATGATAATGATAAGGGCGTAATACCATAGACGAAAGAATCCATGGGATCCATACAGAGATGAAGTCCACTAGGATAGTAAACACGAGATAAGTCTGTGTAACAGTAAACATGAGATACGTCCGCTGGGACAAAAGAGAAAAACGTAAAAAGGGTAAAAGACCATAGTTACGCTACAACACTCCAAAGAGTCTTTCGGGACACAGATGCGAAAAGCACGCTAGGAGCTTAAGTGATGAATATAGGCCTGTGTGCCAAGTATGGGAAACTACTCAGGTGGAGGAAGAGACAAAGGAAAGTGTAAATAGTGGTATGTGGACCTAGAGAAATCCGTCAAAATAATCGAAGAGGTAAGGAATAAGGTGTGGGTGAACACCCAACAAGAATTAAAGAGAGATAGGTCGGGTGAGAGTAGGCCTTGTTATAAGAATGAAGGAAAGGAAATTACTCAAGAATCATAAGATTGGATCTAAATGAAAAACTCAACGAAGTTGTACACGAGAAGCATATCTCATAGGAAGATTGGGGGACGTACTCCTAGGATAATAGTTTTATCTGTGGGACAGAATATCTGTCAAGAGTATTCCTTCTTAAGGAAAGTCTAGTGCGGGTACACTGCAAAAAAATAACTCAATGGGAAGGAAACCAACAAGTAAGGTGGTAAACTTATGTAACCATAGGAGACTAAGCCATCATCCATTATGGAGACAAATGAGGTCCAGATTAATCTTTTACATAAGGTGGATTAATGAATGTAATTCTACCATTATTGTTAATGGGATGAAACAAGGGTGGGTTCGCCAGAGTGGTGAGGTCAACTATAAGTCAACATGATACGAAAGTGTTAACAAGTCTCTCAGGACTATCATAAGCAAGGAGTTCGCCAAGGACTTTTTTGGGCATGGGAGTTCACGAAGGAAGGTATGTCTTATGAACCCTTGGGCGGAAAGGGGAGAAAGTTAACATAGAGGTATAGGATAGTAGATAGGCATACAACCAAATAAGATAGAGGTCATCGAAGACCTTATATACGGTGGGTCTAAAAGTGAAAAAGACGAGAAGTAAGGATGAGACTCACTGATGTAGCGAAGTATCATGGATATGGTTGAGCAAAGAGTTTGACCAAAGATAGAGGTTGAAAGGTGAGTTGCACAGCTCAAAGGGTTGGGTGGAGTCTACCACCCTTTGGAACTAAACTTGCCATAAGCAAGAAGAGAGTATTTTATTTATGTTAGTTTATTTTATACTTTTTCTCCCATGTGACAGGGTATAACTAACTTGTAATAAGGGAACTCAGTAAGTTTGTACGAACTTATAGTACGGTGCTGGTTTTTGTAGGACTTGCAAGGATGATCGAGGATTCAGAGGAGGGACCAGGCCAAATGAAAAGAGATCAAGCATTGCAAGAAGTTTAGATTCATGCACATAGGAAAGGGGTACCATTGGAGGATTTTCCAAATAATCAATAACATTAAAGCCATATATCATATCCAGGATCTAGATTTTTAGGAAAAATAGTCATTAGTTAAGTTTTAAGGGTTGTAAGAGGGCAATTGTAAATAAACAGTTACACTAGAGATAGGAATATGACAGACTAAGTAATTGGTGGCTTAAGACCTTAGTTGTTAAAAATTATTAACAACTAAGAGGGCAATTGTAAACAAACAGTTAGACTAGTGATAGGAATCTAAGAGACTAAATAATTGGTAGTTTAAGACCTTAGTTGTTAAAAATTATTATTTTTTATTTTAGTCGTTAAGATAGCAATTATTTAGAATAGGTCCAATTGTAACGCTCCATACCTGGATCCGACGAATGGGTTGGGCTTCGAATGTTACAATGGGAAACCTTAAGGGGCTAGAGGAAGATAGGATGAGAATAGGGAGAGAACCCATTAGTTACCACCTCAGGCAAAGCTCCAGACCAAGCGAAGGGAACACTGTCGTGTTCGAGCATCAAGGTTAGCTGGTGGTAAGAAGGTAATGGAAAGAGAATTCTGAAAATGAAATCATGGAAAGGTATTTAGCATAATGGTTTATCGAATGGTCCTTTGGGCTGACACTATGACGACGGTATATGGCGTAAGACCATAGATGAAAGAGGCTATAACAATCTGGATATATGTACATAGAATAAGACCATGGATGAAAGATGCCATGGCAGCACGATACTTGGTACTTATTGTTAAAGTATGCCCAAAGACCAATCATGAGATGATTGTAATTACATACTCGTTTTACCTTGTTTGTTAATATAAGGCATTTCCATTATTATTTCAGTTTCTTTTTCTGTGTGTATAAATAAACTGATTAATAATAAACTCCTGAGAATGATATGATTATTCTTAAAAGGTCCTTAGTCAAATATTATTGTGGACATGGATAATGATAGTGCATTGAAACTAATGTGTAGTTGACTGATGTAAAAGTGTTGTCATTGACATAGGGATGTCAAAATCAATACATGAGTATGTTTCTTGGATTATTATTTAGTAGTAACAATATTACTCATAGTGATAACTATGTACATGATCTTCAGTGTTGAGATCATCATTGTCCCAACATCGTGAATCGTATATTTTGATACAGTCAAACATCTACCATAACTGGTTGTACTATAAAGACTAATGTTGTGTATGCTACAACCTATGTAGTGGGATATGATTGATCAAAATTGAATTTGTCCCTCCTATATAATGGGAGCAATATCTTAGGCCACTTGATGGAGTCAGACTAGAAATGAATGGGCATGGTCAAATAAGTTCATATGAGATATCACACTTATTTGTTTTTTATAGTCTACTGAGAATATCAAGAAATATGAGATTGGACTATACAAGTGTGACTATTCCATATCTTGTGTTCAATCTAGATATTAAGGATAAAAGGATATAATACATGAAAAAATTATCATTGAATGGTTATGTCGGATAATGACTTCTTGTAACTTGGGTAGTAATGATGCATTGCTATATCTCACTCATTGCTTATAATATTACAAACGTTCTACTATTACTACTAATGTTACAATAGCCTAATGGGTCACACCCTATGGTTGAAGTGAACAGAATCCAAATACATTTACTATTGTGTTTAGCTGTCACATGAATTAAATTAATTTAATTTGACAGTTAAATATTGAAAGTATTATATGTACAAACTTGTTGTACACAAATAGAGAACATAGTTAAAAATAATGTATGAATTTAATTCATATAAAATATCAACTAAATATAGTTTACCAAATTTATTAATATAAATAGTTATAATAATTTTGGTCAAAGATAAAAAAAATGGAAGTTGACATTCTTTTGGAAAGAATATACTTTCTTTTTCTTACTTTCAATATGTTTCTCTAAAAAATTAGAGAATAATATTGTTTTTCTAATGTGTGATATTAATGAAAAATAAAAGGGATATGAATCCTGATTTTGTGTGTCAGGGTTACCAAAGTAAAGGAAAAAAATAACAGAGAGGGTCTAGCAGCTGTTTTTGTGAAAACACTCTCTGAAAGGTTCAAGAGTATTTTTTACTATTCGTTCTTCGACTGGGTGGACTATGTAGAGGCCGAGACAATTCTGTTACAGCTTGGAATTAACATTGCAAAGGAAATCAGATCCAAAAAGGTATATTTCCAACCCTATTTCAACCCAATTCGTCCCTCGTACTTGGAACCATGGTTGCTGATCATCGAAATATTTTTTTCGCTATGCAACAGGGCGTACCGACACTTGTACGATACGGATTCAAGATTAAATTGATTGGTTGATGCGATTGTATGGAATTCATGTCGTTTAATTGATTTACTCGATCTATTTTATGTATATATGATACATGTGATCCATTTAATAATTGTGTATGATTAATCTGTTAAACCTATGTGATTATATGTTTGTCCTAATGATAACTCTTGAAAAAAGTTATATTTTATGCCTTTAGACTTGGTTAATTGACTGTATTTAGGTAATTTTAGTTGCATTTTAGGATTTTCCATTAGTGTTTTTAGGAAATTACATTAAAAGGCTTGGATTGTGCTTAAATGTTATTACATGTTACTTCTAATCATTTGCGGGATAGATTTGTTTGTTAAGTGGCAGGTGCAAAATGAGGAAGAGAAGTAAAGAAGTGAAGGTTTTTGCTAGCAAAAGGTTGGACAGTTTGCCATCACGAATGTTGGGGTAATGCCAAGAGGAGACCCAATCAACACTTAACCGTTATTAGCCCTGCTATACGTGTACTAGAAAAATCAGCCTAAAAAAACGGAAAAGATCATGGGGTTATGGGATGATGGGTTTACCCTAAAGGAGGAGATAGACAGTGAGAGAATCATTTTTGGAAGGAGAAATCCCTTAGATGAAAATAGAGGGTAGCGGTTGCGATGAGGACGGAGACGCAAATGGGAAGACGAAAGCAGTCCCTCCTGGTCACCAAAAGACATTTCATTGCTAGAGTTGTGGGCTAGATAGGCAAAAGCTATGTTCCTAATTTCTACCTTTAATTCTTTATTTTCTATCCCATAACCCGATTTAAGGAAACGATGTTGATTACTATTTCGAATCTGGATTCTACTCAGCAACCTATGAGCTAAATCTCATAGGGTTGGGATTACTTGATGAAACTTTTATTTCCATTATTGGCCACAGTTTATATTAGTTTTAATTTACTGTTTCATCCAATGGTATTTATGAATAGCATGTGTGTAATCTCTAGACATAGGTAAATATGCAGCATGTTTATAAAATTAATCTAATTCTGACAAGGTTAGGTTAGTTAGATTGAAATTGAATGATATGAGTGAGTACTCGAAAAAATACTTGTAGCAGAGTCTAGACATGGAGCAAGGTTCTGTACGAAAAGGAGAAGAGCAGAAGTAGGAACCAAACTCAAAGCCTACAGACATATAGTGCCTTAGGTGAGGTAACTCAAGGCCTAGCTCTAGAAAGAAACAGACCACAGTAGAACTATTCTGAGTAGTAGAATAAGACTAAACTTGTAACACCCCTTACCCGAGACCATTGCCGGAGTTGAGCGTGAGGCATTACTTAGCTTATCTCACTAATTGGAAGCATAAAAATTTGCTTTGAAAATTAATTTC
>CM025146.1:10258205-10273537 GCA_013467495.1 Gossypium gossypioides
TGTGTTTTTATTTACCAAATTGTTAATATAATTTTACAAATTAAGTGACTTAGCACAAATACAATCCCCATGGAGACGATAACTCGATACTTACTTATTACTTGATAACGACCGTGTACACTTGCACAAACCTACGTGTTATAGTGGCCTGGATTGAAGCTAGTTGTCACAGAGTTTATGGTGAAATGCTTAACTTGTCAAAAGTGAAAGTAGAGCACTAGTATCCTTCAAGACTGCTTCAGCCACTCAAAATTCCAGAATGGATTTGGGAAAGGATCACCATGGATTTTTTCCGGGTTTGCCACTAACTACAACCAAGAAGGATGTTATTTGGGTGATTGTAGACTGCCTCATAGATAACTCTTGAAAAGAGTTATATTTCATGCCTTTAGATCCAGCAAATTGCCTATAGTTAGGTACATTTAGTTGCATTTTAGGACATTTCATTGGTATATTTCTTATTTTAGCATTACATTAGGAGCTTGGACTATACTTAAATGTTGGTTATTTTTAATTGCTTGTGGAAGGGTTGTGTGTGGTGGTGGATTGGCAAGTGTAGGTTAAAAAACAAGAAGTAAAGGAGTGAAGGTTTGCCGGGGCAAAGGGTTAGACAGTTTGTCAACAAAAATGCCGCGAAAATGTTGGGAAGATGTCCATTTAAAACTCAAAGCGTACCGATCTTAGGCCCAGTTGAACTTGTACCAAATATATCTAACTGAAAAAGAGGGAAGAAAATCATGGGTTGTTGGATTTACCCTAGGGAGAAAAACAAAAGAGAAAAAAAAGAGGGTAGCAGCTGAGTAGAATAAGAAGAGGAAGATGAAGGCAGTCCCTCTCGGCCACCACAGGACACTTCATCTCTAGAGTGTGGGTTGGATAAGCGAAAGCTATTACTGTCTATAAGGGAAAACAGTGCAGCGTATCATGCTAAAGACCTACAGACATATATTGCTTAAGTTAAGGTAACGTAACGTCTTGTTCTCGAAAGAAGTAGACCATTTTCAGACTCTTCTAAGGAGTAGATTGTGTATGGTTTAGCCGAGGTATTACTATCTGTAAGGGAAGATTCCTAGTAATATCGACCTTCCAAATCAACATCGTACACCCTCTATCCTTTTTCGTAGTATCTTTGCTATAGCATTTTTAGTTATGTACTTGTTCATTTGCATATTATTCGTGTAATTATTCTTGAATTTGACATTGCATTCTTACTCTTGTCTTGTCATAGCATTTTTCACTATTTATCAGTTACACATACATTGCACACATCAATAATCCTTCAAATAATCACTGCATTTTTAATATTTTGCTTGCCATAACATTAATCATACCTCACTTTAATAACTCGACCAAATTATACCATTCTAATCCCTGTGGAGACAATCTCACTCATCACTTTAGTACTTACTTTAACATGTATAATTGCACAATTCACATATCATTTCACACGCGACACTCACTAAGAGTACGCACATTTTAGCTATTCGCACGAGCTACTCTTTGCAAAGGCTTGTAGAGCTGTATGTTCCTGAGATAGTTCGATTACATGGCATGCTAGTTTCAATAAATTCTGATCGAGATCCTCAATTCACTTTGAGATTTTGGAAGATTTTGCAAGAAGCTTTTGGTTTGAGCTTCAATTCAGTACTGCTTGTCACCTTCAAATAGATGGCCAAACTGAAAGAGTGATACAAGTTTTGGAAGACATGCTGCGATGCTGTGTCTTGGATTTCACAGGAACTTGGGAACGTTATTTACCTTTGACAGAGTTCGCCTATAACAATAGTTACCAATCAAGTATTCAGATGTCGCTCTTTGAAGCACTATACGGAAGGAGGTGTCAAATACCTCTTTGTTGGGCTGAGTTGGATGAGAAGCAGATTGTTAGACCTGAGTTGGTTCACAAAACTAAAGATAAAGTGAAGTTAATATGTGAAAGACTTAGGGTTATTTCAATCAGATAGAAGTTCTACGCTGACTTGAAACAGTGAGATGTTGAGTATCATGCAGGCGAGCATGTGTTTCTTAAAGTATGACCATTGAGGAAAGTCCTAAGGTTTATGAAAGCTAAGCCCAAGATTTATTTGTCCCTATAAAATGGTAGACAGAATCGATCCTGTAGCATATCGAATCAAGTTGCCCCACGAACTTGATAAGATCCATGATGTGTTCCATGTGTCTATGCTAAAGAAGTGTCATATAGACCCATCCAATGTGATGGTAGCAGATGAAGTAGAATTACGACTTGACCTTGTCAAATTAGACCAGTAAAGTAAGAGGATTCCCTTAATCAAAGTATTATGGCAAAATCATAAGACCAGTTAAGGTACATGGAAAATTAAAGAATCCATGAAACAACAATACCTTCAATGGTTTGAAGTTAAAAATTTTGAGGACAAAATGTCTTAACTGGGGGAGAGTTTTAACATCCCAAGATCAGGCTTGAAAGTTTTGGCCTTGCAAGTAAGGATTCGTCAGTGCTTCGAAAAACTAGGAAGTTTGCTAAAAGGGGAGATCGTCAAAAGTGTATCAGCAAAGGGTTCACTAGCTTTTCAACAAATGCCAAGAGACTCAGTAAAGGGTTCGCTAGATTACTTCAAAATGTGTTCGCTAGTATGTTTGGTCAGCTAGAGTTCACCAAGTAATTTGCAAATTAGAAATTCATGAATGCCTCTAGACGTACCAATTTCTGGAGTAGAAATCCTACACAAAAGATGTAGAAAGACGGCATCCATAAGTAAATGGGCCAAGTTGTAATATAGTTACAGTGGAGTAGGTGACTACTCCGAGGATCGTACCCAAATGAGGTAAGCACTAAATTAGTTCTAACATAAACATAAATAGATCTAATTAATACTCTAATCAATTTATCATACGATGAATTAAAAGAAGGGTTTTTGATAAACTATACTAAGAATAACCAAGAACAAAAAATAAAATTAAATAAATGGAAAGAAAGAAATCCAATAAGGAAATACGTATCAAATCTAGGCATGGGTGATTAGCTTGCTTTCGTAATCTTAATCAACTATCATTTTGGGTTCTTTTGTTCAATCAACTAGTCAATACCCTAGTAGGATCTTTCGATATGTCCATTGAAATATTGAGTCAACAAGAACTATTTATCTTTCGATCGTATAGTCCAAATCGGTTCAGGGTTAAGGTGTTCACGAATAGGTCATACCAATTTTGTGTTAATTCTCACCTTGATGATTTCCTAGAGTTTTCAGGTCTAAGGTTTAGGTTCTTCCTCTCTAAAATAGCTGATCCATTAAGGAATCCTTATAAAACAGTTAATGATTCATGCCTCCACTCGTTAATCCCTCATAAGAGGATTAGTTTCTTATGGATCTAGCAAACTGTATAAACTTGAATGAAAGAATGAACATGAATAACAAGTTCAAGAGTAATAGTTTAGAATAAGCCTGATTGTATTGACTTTTAAATACAGAATCCTCACAGAGTTTAAGAATAACTTTAGAATTTGATTTCTTCCCGAAAGTAAATTACTTGAATGGAGATAAAGTCTAAAACCTAAGAGAAAGGAAAAACTAAAGACTAAATAGAAAATTATACAATAGAGAAAAATGTCCAAAACATGTGTTAGCTGAGCCAATTTATAGACTTAGAACGGTCGTCATCCTTAACCCTAGGTCAATTGACGTTCTCAAGCTTATAGTTAGCTTGTACAGACCAAAATGCCCCTGTCTCGTATTATTTTCCTGTACAGAGGCGATGTCGCAACACATCAGGTCCTGTGTCCTGACATTGGGGCCAGTATGCTCAACTTCAAGGTATCTCCAGGGGTAAGTCACGGCATCCTTAGGTTGTGTTGCGACATTGAAGGCAATCTTGGACTTTTCTTATTCTGCTCCCTATGTTGCGACATCGCATTCTTTGTATTGCAACCTAGCAACCAGTAGTACACATTTTAATAGTCTTCTGTACACTCACAAAGTATATTAGCTCACCTTTAGGCCCCATTCGACCCCTAAGGTCAATAAAAGACTCTAATAACATATTTTATTACACTGAACTAAACTTGTTGAAATGTAATTAAAACATAACTAAAATGCTTATGTTCAAGCTCCTAAAGTGTGAAAACTAGTTTAATCTGCTACACTGAATTATGGCAAATCAAACTCCCCTACACTCAAGTACTTTTTCTACTTGTTTTGACTTTCTTTTTGCATTTTTCTTTTGTTGCACATATTGGCTAACCTATAATTACTATATCACACTAATCCCTCCTATTTAACTCTATTTTTATAAAATATGCCATAATGTATCTACTTAACCCTCAATACGTATGGCAATACATCTATAGTCGTGCATTTTAGCACCAACGAAAAAGGATAAGTACATATTTATATTTTGGCTCGGGTTTTGTATAAAGGTTCACCAAGAAGTGTTTTCTGGCTCAAAAAATAAATACTAAAGATAAATAGAAGGGTTAGATTTTTTGCTCTGGGTGTAATCCAAACAATGCCTTAAGTCATCCCTAGGTATCTCAATATTCACAACTCTAATCAACCAAACAACCACAATTCCAACAATTTATCATTCATACTAGCATGCTCAATTTCTTGTATTCTCTATATCATTTGGTACTATCAATTGCTTTATTGTCTATTTACAGTATAATATACAGAACTTAATAGTATAATAATCAAAAGTTTGAAATCACCTATCCTCATACCAAATTTATTGTAAATACAATCAACCTATGTACATGCTCATAAAAAATCATTTGTATTTCTACAAGCTCAAGCACACAAATGACAAGAAAAATAAAAGAAAAACATAAAAATTCAAATTAAATTTCCTATGTTACCCCCCACATTTTAGACAACACATTGTCCTCAATGTGTAGCCCCTAATAAGATAAGAAAAGAAATTATCTGATTGACCATGATAGTTCCATAAGCTATTGGTGTGTGCTTCATCATTTGATTGTTTAAAGCTATAATTGTTGTGCCTCCTCTATGTGGGGTTCCTATATAGAAAATTAGAACAAGACACAGAACAACTAATAATATACTATTAATCCTACTTATAAAATAAATCAAATTAAAATCATCCCAAAAAGAATAAATACGATCCTAAAAAAAATGTTAAAGAGTTCAAACTAATCTTCCTTTGAATCATCTAAAGTGTAACAGCCCAATTTTTTCAGCGGTGACAGAACAGTGGTTTCAGGATCACAAATTTTCATCGTATAGACCCATATATATTATTTATAGAATATTTATAGAGTCATTAGAGTCATATTAAAATTTGGTTAATAAATTTTAACGTTTAGATAGTTAATTAAAGAAAAAGGACTAAATTGTAAAAGGTGCAAAACTTGTTAATTATTGCATTTGGATGATTTAATAGCCTAATTAATCAATGTGTGAGGGTCAATAAGGCAATTAGACCTTATATAATTTAGTGGACGATCTAGTATGGTATTTAAAGTAATTTTTATTATTTATAAAGGTTAAAAATGTAAATAAGTATTAGTTAAACAAAAATAAAACATGAAATTATCATCTTCTTCCTTAATTTTTCATGCTAGAACTGAATTTCCCTGGTTTTTTTATGCTTAGAGAATTGGCCAAGTTCAATACCTTGCATGTGAGTGATTTTTCTACCTGTTTCTTGTACTTTTTATGTTTTTGAGATCGTTACAACTAGGTCCAGCTAGCTCGTACCTTTGTTTTTAAATATGTTAACTTTTTTGGAAGTTTCCATTGATGAATATTTGTTGCTTATGATGATAGTTATGTGTTTAAAGCTTTGATTATGATTTTTTGTTGTTTTGTAAAGTGATTTTAGTTAGTTTTGATTAAAGGATTGAATTGTTAAAATGTTAAAATTACATGGTTTATTGGAGATTAGGAGGTGTATTGTGGACTATTTAGAAGCCTTAAATATTCAGCTAAAAATTTTGACTTGAGAAAATGGTTAATTCGATGATTTTCGGGTTAAAGGACTAAATTGCAAAAGTTGTAAAAGTTAGGGGTAATTGTGTAATTTCAAAAAATAAAAGGGTATAAAATGTAGGACAAATTGGACTTTGAAATATAAGCTAATGATTGGGAAATTTTAAATTTTAGATCAAGACCCTATCGATTTACGTGGAAAATAGAAAATTGTGAAATAGTCCCTAAACTATTGCAACTACAACAACTCAGTCCAGGTAAGTTCGTATGGATTTTAATTTAATATCTATATGAATTGTATGATGATATGATATGAAATAATGGATATAAATTATTCTATTGATGATGTAAGTTGTTTGTGAAAATGTGGTTAATATCGATACTTGGGCCGGATGAACGCGAGATAGAGTGCAACTGAATGATGGCGTGTTATGCAAGGTTGGAGTGGAGATTGATATGGTGTGCTATATATTTTTTTTGAGTATATCAAGGTTCAGCATTTGTTGCGAACTCTCGTGTTATACTACCCTGATATGGCGTGTTATAGGGGAGGATGTATAGCTTGCGGGATAGGCACTTAGTGCCATGGTGTGTTATTGGTTGGATTAGCTCTTATGAGCGTTTGGCGTGTTTCGGTTGGATTACTTGTTTACTCGTATATGTAATTCATTCATCAGGTCGTAAATCGTTGTATTATAACTTATTTAATGATTTTGAATGACATGGCATGTATTTGACATCTTGAATTGACTCCGTTGTGGATATATATGTTTTCCCGAAAACTACCATTGAGCTTTGAATTGAATTACACAATTCACCGGTTTGATATTGTTGTTGAATTATATTTGATTGAATTGTTATATTTACTTCGGTAAGATTTATCTTTTTTTTTTGTTGAACTTACTAAGCTTCAATGAGCTTACTTGTGTAAATTTCTATTCTTGTAGATACTTTTGAAGGTTGGATGATCAGATTAGCATTCAACTCACACTATCCATCTGATTTTGGCAGATTACGACGAACATTTGTTTTGGATTATATGACATGTAATAGGATTGTTTTGTCATTACTTTTGTTTGGTATGTAAATATATTAAGAATGAGCCTGAGTGCTAACATGAGCATCACTACATGATCTTGATGTTTACTTGGCAAATGTTTAGATAATGACTTGTTATGGATTATGAATGATGAAAGATGTTTTCGTTATAAACTTGTAGTATATGTTTGACTAAAAGGGCTATTTGAAATGTTGTGATTTAAGGTGCCTATGATAGGCATATTGGTTAGAGGTTAAGTTGTGTGAATTGGTGAGTTTTGGTTGATGATTTATATTATTTTATAAGTGTGTAGACTTGTGGTACCAATGAGGGTTTATTGGTAGGCACTTAAGATGATTGAAATATCATGATTTGAGCTTATTTAATGTCATTTTGAATAGGTCTAATGGCTGGTAAATGGGTTACTTAGTGTTCAGGAAATCTTGAAATGGTAAACTTGACATTTAAGTTTCATTTAGGTGCACACGCCCTAAGACACGCCCGTTCCACATGGCCATGTGCCAAACACGGCCTGCGACACGACCATGTGTATTATTAACTCAGTGTGTTACACGGCCTAACATATGACCTACAACACGGCCGTGTGTCACAAGTTAGGGAGGTACACGATTTGGCACATGGCCTGTGACATGACCGTGTGGCGCAACTCAGTGAGTTACACAGGCTGGGACACGACCGTTTGTCCCAATTTTGAAAGTTACAAGCTTGGGGCATTCCATACGGCCTGGCCACACGGCCGTGTGTCCCCTGTTTTTGAAATTTTTTCATATTTTTCTGAAATATTCTAATTTGTTTCAATATAGTCCCTGAGGGATTTAAGATTAATTCTTTAGTACCTAAGGCTCAATTTAAGCCTCAGAAATGTAAGTTATTATCGTAATTCAATTTCTTTAGCTTACTATTAGAGCTACGATTTAGTCAGTTCTTGGACTGAACGTAACGTGTGTAATATCTAGAATTACATGTCATATAAACCTGTGATAGTGTGACGTGTTTGATCTGATCTAACCTTTATTTTCTTATAGATTGTAAAGATGTCAGTCGGATCATGCTGACACTGATGAGGTTAATAGTAATATATCGACCACAGAACAAGGGACGAGTAGTAATATTCCAATTCCACAAGTACTTGAACATAAACTTAAAAACATTTCTTCGGGTTTATTAACCAGTGGTTTAATGAATTTATGCAAATGAATACTGCGGCTCAATGACCTCCACCCCCTGTTATACCTCTTGTTGCACCTCCACCTTCTCCTGTGACTAAATCTAGTCGACGTATACCGATTGAAAAGCTTAGGAAGTGTTGTGCTAAAGAATTCTAAGGTAAGTCAGAAGATGATCCGATTAAAGTTGAGTATTGGCTTCAAAATATCTTGCTAGTTTTTGAATAAATGGCTTGCCCTCCCGATGATTTTCTTAGATGTGTCATTTCATTGTTAAAAAAAGAAGCATATAGTTGGTGGACTATGTTGATAGCTGTGGTACCGAGAGAAAAAATTTCCTAGGATTTCTTTCAGGTCGTGTTTAAAAAGAAATATGTCGAAAAATATATCTAGACAAGAAAAAAAGATAATTTCTTGAATTAAGGCAAGGAAACAAATCAGTGGCTGAGTACGAGAGAGATTTTGCATATTTCAGTAAATATACTCGAGAAATTATGCCTATTGAAGAAGAAATGTGTATCCGGTTTGAAAATGGCTTGAATGATGAAATTAGAATGATGATTGAAGGTAATGAAATATGAGAATTTGTTGTTTTATTTGATCGTGCACAAAAAATGGAATAAGTGTATAACTGCAAAGTACAAAGAGATAGGCGGATTCGAGAATTTAACAAGAGAGGCTCCTCCAAGTCATTTGCTTTACCACCAATAAAGAAGACTAGAGAAGACTTTAGTCTAGCTACTTCAGCATTTGAGCATCCGAAAAAATATAAATCAATTCAGCATGATTTTAAATCTCTTACAAAACCAGTTGATAGTGTAGGAAGTGTACGGAATGCTCTGAAGTCGAGTTGTAAACATTGTGGAAGTTTTCATTCTGGTGATTGCATAACTAAATTAGGGGCATGTTATAGATGCAGATCTATTGAATACAGTATCATTGATGATGGTACATTGCATTACCGCGATAGAATTTGTGTTCTGAATAATTTAGATTTTAAACGTGATATTCTATCAGAGGCTCACAGTAGTACATATTCCATTCATCCTAGTAGCACGAAAATGTATTGTGAGTTGAAACAAATGTACTTGTGGCCAAGAATGAAGCGTGAGATTTGTCAGTACATATTTAAATGTTTGATTTGTCAGCAGGTAAAAGCAGAGCATCAAGTACCATCGGGATTATTACAGCCTGTTATGATTCTTGAGTGGAAGTGGGAACGAGTCACGATGGATTTTGTATCTGGTTTGCCTGTAACTTTGGGAAAGAAAACTTCGATTTGGGTGATTGTTGATAGATTGACTAAGTCAACACACTTTATTCTATTCAGAACAAATTCTTCACTTGAAAGATTAGCGGAATTGTATGTGTAAGAAATTGTAAGATTAGACGGAGTTCTAACATCTATTATTTTTTATTGTGATTTGAGGTTTACATCGAGATTTTGGAGTATACTTTACCATGCTTTTGGCACTAAACTCAATTTCAATACAGTGTTTCATCCTCAAACGGACGGGTAATCAAAATGAGTAATACAGTTCTGGAAGACATTCTATGATGTTGTATACTCGAGTTTGAGGGTAGTTGAGGAAAATATCTACCGTTAGCTGAATCCGTTTATAATAATAGTTATCAGTCCAGTATTAAGATGGCCTCGTTTGAAGCTTTATACGGAAGAAAGTGTAAAACACCATTGTATTGGTCTTAATTGAGTAAATCCAAAATGGTGGGAATTGATTTGATTCGAGAAACTGAAGACAAGATTCAAATTATTCGAGAATGTTTGAAAGCTACATTTGATCATCAGAAATCATATGTGGATTTGAAAAGAAAAGATATAGAATTTGCTGTTGACGATCGAGTATTTTTAAAATTTTCTCTGTGGAAGAAAGTACTACGATTTGGCAAGAAAAAAAAGCTGAGTCCGAAAGTTATTGGGCCGTATGAGATTATTGAAAGAATCGGTCTTGTAGCTTAGAAATTGGTTGTACCTTCTGAACTTGAGAAAATTCACAATGTGTTCCACATTTCAGTTCTGAGATAGTACCAATCTGATCCTTCGCACGTGATTCCTCATAGTGAGATTGAATTACAGTAGGATTTTATTTATTTTGAAAATTGAAGAAAATTTTGGCTTGGGAAGTCAAAGAACTTTGAAATAAATTAGTACCGTTGGTAAAAGTCTTGTGGCATCGACATGGTACTGAAGAGGCTACCTGGAAGACCAAGGAATCGATGAAATTACAGTATCAAAATTTATTCTCAGGTAACAATTTCGAGGACGAAATTTCCTAAGGGAAGGAGGGTTGTAACAACCCGTTTTTATTTTCAGTGGTTACGGAACAGTGGTTTTGGGACCACAAATTTCTGTCATATCGGCCTGTAAATATTATTTATAGAATATTTACAGAGTCATTAGAGTCATATTAAAATTTGGTTAATAAATTTTAACGTTTAGATAATTAATTAAAGAAAAAGGACTAAATTGTAAAAGGTACAAAACTTGTTAATTACTACATTTGGATGATTTAATAGCCTAATTAATAAATGTGGGAGGGCCAATAAGGTAATTAGACCTTATATAATTTAGTGGACAGTCTAGTATGGTAATTAAAGTAATTTTTACTGTTTATTAAGGTTAAAAAGGTAAATAAGTATAATTAAACAAAAATAAAACATGAAATTATCCTCTTCTTCCTTAATTAAACAAAAAGAAAACATTGAATTACACAATTCACCGGTTTGATATTGTGGATGACAGGAAACACTTGTTGTTGAATTATATTTAATTGAATTATTATAGTTACTTCGGTAAGATTTATTGTTTTATTTTTGTCAAACTTACTAAGCTTTAATGAACTTACTTGTGTAAATTTTTGTTCTTATAGATACTCTTGAAGGTTGGACGATCGAATCAGCACTCAAGTCACACTATCCATTTAATTTCAATAGATTATGAACTTTTGTTTTGGATTATATAATAAGTAATAGGCTTTGTCTTGTCATTACTTTTGTTTGGTATGTAAATATATTAAGAATGAGCCTAAGTGCAAGTTGGTAACATGAGAATCAGTACATGATCTTGATGTTTACTTGGAAAATGTTTAGATAACGACTTGTTATGTATTAGGAATGATGAAAGATGTTTTTGTTATAAACTTGTAATATATGTATGACTAAAAGTCCTATTTGAATTGTTGTAATTTGAGGTTCCTATGATAGGCATATTGGTTAGAAGTTAAGTTGTGTGAATTGGTAAGTTTTGGTTGATGATTTATATTGTTGTATAAGTGTGTATACTTGTGATACCAATGATGGTACATTGGTTAGGCACTTAAGATGATTGAAATAGCATGACTTGAGCATGTTTAATGTCATTTTGAATAAGTCTAATTGTGGTAAATGGGTTACTTAATGTCCAAGAAATCTTGAAACGGTAAACATGACATTTAAGTTTCATTTAGGTGTACATGGCCTAGGACATGCCCGTGCCACTTGGCCGTGTGCCACACACAGTTTACGACATGGTTGTGTGTATTAAGTCTGTGTGTTACACGACCTAGCACACGGTCTACGACACGACCGTGTGTCACAAGTCAGGGAGTTACATAGTCTGGCACACGGCCTGCGACACAGCCATGTGGCCCAACTCAGTCAATTTCATGAGCCAGGACACGGTCGTGTGTATCAATTTCAAAAGTTACACGATCATGGGCATTTCACACTGCCTGGCTACACGATCGTGTGTTCCCTATTTTTGAAATTTTTTTCATATTTTCCTGAAATATTTTGATTTGTTTGAAATTAGTCCTTGAGGGTTTTAAGATTAATTCTTTAGTCCCTAAGGCTCAATTTAAGCCTCGTAAATGTAAGTTATTATCGTAATTCAATTACTTTATGGTATTTGAGAAATTATATTTAAATAAATCATGATTTTACTTGTTTATTTCTGTTCACTTGCTTTTGCATTCCCATAACCCTATTTCGGTGATGGATACAGGTTAGAGGTGTTACATAAAGCAAGTGCATGCTTCTGTTCCATGGGTGCTTTTCCTTTACCCGAACCATATTTTTGGTAGGTTCTTCCACCATTTGAATGTGCGTGTCGGGTCGGGCTTCAGATGATGGGCCCTTTTGGTGTAGAATATTGCAACTAGAATGATGCCTTATATTCATCCTCCGCTCGTGGGGAATCCTGCGCATCCCCTTTTTGTAACAGCCCATTTTTAGTGATATCGAAATAGTGGTTTCGAGACCATAAATTTGACAAGTAAATTTTTATTTTATTATTATTTTAATTTTTATGAGAGATTAGTAAGGTTGTAATAAAATTTCATGAAGAATTTTTAATGTTTGCATGATTAATTAAGTAAAAAGGATTAAATCGTATGAAGTGTAAAAGTAGAGTTCTCTTAGTTAAAGGAGTCACATAGCTATGAATTTTTTTAAACTAAGGGACTTGGATGGTAATTATATCAATAAATGGATAAGTGGATGTGCATGGACATGATTTTAGTGAAATTTTGATCATTTTTAATGGGCAAAAAGGTAATTGAGTAATTAAAGTTAAAATAACCTAAGGAAAATGCATTCTTCTTCTTCATTTTCATGTCTCTCAACCAAATTTCACCATTGAAGATAGGGCTAGGTTCGGCCAAGCTTCCTTTAGTGCATGTAAGTGTTTTCAAGCCCCATTTTTAATTATTTTTATGTTTTCATGATCGTTTTAGCTTAATCTATCTAGCCCGGGGGTCAATTTGTAAAACTATTAAAGGTTAAGGGATTTTCTATGAATGTTCTTGAATGAGTTTTGTTGTTTAATGGTAGATTATGAATATTTGTTGAGAAATAAACAAGTTTTGTAAAGTGATTGTTTTATGAAATTTTCATTTAGGGTTTGATTTGTAAAAATAGTAAAAGTTCATGATAAATTTATGGAATAATGATTTATTTTGGTTGGTATAAGTCGCTAATAAATTCGGTTAGCTTGATTGGGGGATTAAAATGCTTAGATTTCAATTTATGAGCTTAAGGACTAAAATGAGAAAAGTTTAAATGTTAACATAGTAATTTTTCATAAATATGAAATGTGGACTAAATTGATTACTAGAGGTATTAAATGGATTGAAATTTGTCTATTCAAATCAAGATACACCACGTACGAACCTAGATTGAGGCAAAGCAAAAGATTCGAAATAGTTCGTTTAACTTCTACGCCCTAGTTGTCGAGGTAAGTTTGTATGAACAGTTATTGTGTTCCTATTATTTAAATGTATATTATTATGTTTATTATCATGTAATTTGATTAATGTATGAGTAAATGAATACAATGACGGTTATGGAGTCTTGGTTGAACCTTAGGAATTCGTAGGATACAAATGACATGTCATTAGGGATTTCATGTTTCGAGTGCTAGTCTTGAATGTCCTACCGATAGCTGAGGTCCTGCATTTGTTGCAGATACTCCACAGCTCATGTGAGCAACATCGTGTAGCTTACATTCTGACCCACATCTCATGTGAGCACGCCCATTTCACACCTTGTATGAGCAACAATGTAAAGGAAATGTTACGATTATATGAATAAGCACATTTTGTGTGATTTTTCCCAAGTATCTGATGAAATTCTAGATGGTTCAACAGGCCTGAAAAGGAATTGAAATGGTAAGTTTCCAAAATAGAATTATACATATTCTCATGGAAAGTATGAATGAATCAAATGATGTATTTTCATATGGAAATGATTTATCATATGGTTAATTCAAATGAGTTATGTATAAATGCACTAACTTGTGTACTAATGATGATGTATAGGCTTGCGCCAAGCTTGTGGTTTGGGTTATATTATGCTTATACTTATTTTTTTGTAAATGAAATGGTAAGTTATGTTTTATTTTCTATGAACATACTAAGCATTAAGTGCTTACGTAGTTTCTTTCCTATATTTTATAGATTATCGGAAGCTCGATCGGTTTGGAAGCTCGTCAGAGATCCATCACACTATCTAGCATAAATACCAATAGTTTTTGAATGTTTTAGCCAAGGTTATAATGAAATGTATAGGTGGACTTGTAATGATATTTAGTTGAATGTTTAGTTGATGATTTGGCATGTACAAGTTGTGTAAGTTAACTTTGTTGGTACCATTTGATGCCTTATTAGATTGTGCCATCTTGTGTTGCATGTTTGGAATGGTTCATATGGTATTTTTTGAATAGGTTTAATAATGGTCAATTTGTGGCATGTTTGGTAAGTTTTGGACTAGAATTTGATGTTTGATATGTGGTAAAATATGCATGTTTAGGTAAGCATTGTTGTTTGTGTTTGAGGTGCCTTTGAATGGAATATTGGTTAGCTGAATTAGGACTTTTGGAATGGAAAATATATGCATGTTTAGGTATGGTTTGATGCCTTGTAGGTGTGCATAAATTTTTCAAGTGATTATGCATGAATTGGTGTTGAGAATGACTTATTTTAGCTGAATTTTAGTCCACACGGCCTGAGACACGAGCGTGTGACTCAGTTGTGTCTGACACACGAGAAATATGCCTGGGAATGTGTATCAACAGAGATTGCTATGTGCGGTCGGTTTAAAGATGGATTAAATGAGGATATCAAGCTATTAGTTGGGATTCTTAAGTTAAAAGAATTTTTAATTTTAGTTGATAGAGCTCACAAGGCCGAGGAACTTAGAAAAGCGAGGAGAAAAGTCGATTCCAAGGCTCGTGATTCGAAAAAAAAACATATGAGATATCTCATCTCCATCGAAGATATCGAAAGAATTTCATAGTCGTTTATCAGCTTTGGTGGGTTATTCTGGAACAAATAGTGGAAAGCAGCATTCGAGTTCGAAACCTTAGGCTACATCTGTAGTGAGCATAGGCAGTGTCAGAAATAACAAGCTTGAATGTCAGCAACATAATAGATGACACTTTAGTGAATGCAGACTGAAATATGAGTCGTGTTTTAAATATGATTCTTATGATCATTATCTCAGAGGTTACCTTAAAAGGTCTGATAAAGAAAAGGCTCAGAATACTCATTTGAATAACACGACTACAAGAGGGGGACCACCCCGAAACACTGGAAATGCGGGTAACAGTCGTACTGGTACATTTTCTATCTTTGATACTAATGTTAATGCTTTGATTGACCCGGGGTCAACGCACTCATATGTATG
>CM025146.1:10273637-10288430 GCA_013467495.1 Gossypium gossypioides
TTTGAAAGTTTTAATAATTAATGGAATTTTATAACTCGGTTCAATATGTTTACAAGTGTATGTGTTCTGTTAATGCCTCGTACCCTATTCCGGTGTCGAATATGGGTAAGGGGTGTTACAGTAAAAGTAGAGTTCTCTTAGTTAAAGGAGTCACATACCTATGAATTTGTTTTAAACTAAGGGACTTCGATGGTAATTATAGCAATAAATGGATTAGTGGATGTGCATGGACATGATTTTAGTGAAATTTTGATAAATTTTAAAGGGAAAAAAGGTAATTGAGTAATTAAAGCTAAAATAACCTAAGGAAAATGCATACATCTTCTTCATTATCGCATCTCTCAATTGAATTTCACCATTGAAGATAGGGCTAGGTTCGAACAAGCTTCCTTTAGTACATGTAACTGTTTTTAAGCCTTGTTTTTAATGATTTTTATGTTTTCAGGATCGTTTTAGCTTAATCTATCTAGCCTAGGGGTCAATTTGAAAAACTGTTAAAGGTTGAGGGATTTGCCATTACTGTTCTTGAATGAGGCATTAATGTTCTTGAATGTGTATTGGTGTTTATTGGTAGATTATGAATCTTTTTTGAGAAATAAACAAGTTTTGTAAAGTGATTTTTTTATGAAATTTATATTTAGGGTTTGATTTGTAGAAATAGTAAAAGTTCATGATAAATTTATGGAATGATGATTTATTTGGGTTGGTATAAGTCCCTAATAAATTAGTTAGCTTGATTGGGGGATTAAAATGCTTGGATTTCAATTCATGAGGTTAAGGACTAAAATATGAAAAGTTAAAATGTTTGGGGTAAAATAGTAATTTTACATAAATATGAAATGTGAACTAAATTGATTACTAGAGGTATTAAGTGGATTGAAATTTGTCTATTTATATCAAGATAGACCACGTACGGACCTAGATCGAGGCAAAGCAAAAGCTTCGGAATAGTTAGTTTAACTTCTGTGCCCTAGTTGTCGAGGTAAGTTCATATGAATGGTTGTTATATTCTTGTTATTTAAATTTATGTTTTTATGTTTATTATCATGTAATTTGATTGATGTATGAGTAAATCAATGTAATGATAGTTATCGAGTCCCAGTTGAACCTTGGGAATTCGTAGGATACAAATGACATGTTATTAAGGATTTCATGGTTTCGGGTGCTGGTGTTGAATGTCCTAACGATGGTTGAGGTCCTCAATTTTTTGCAGATACTCCACAACTCGTGTGAGTAGCATCGTGTAGCTTACATTCTGACTCACAGCTCATGTGAGCATGCCCATTTCACAGCTCGTATGAGCAACGATGTAAAGGAAAGGCTACGGTTATATGTATAAGCACACTTTGTGTGAGCTTTCCCGAGTATCCGATAAAATTCTAGATGGTTCAACGGGCAAGAAAAGGAATTGGAATGGTAAGTTTCCAAATGGAATTATACATATGCTCATGGAAAGGATGAATGAATCAAATGATGTATTTTCAGATGGAAATGATTTATCATATGGTTAATTCAAAAGAGTTATGTATAAATGCTCTAACATGTGTATTGATGATAATTTATAGGCTTGTACCAAGACTGTGGTTTGGGTTATATTATGCTTATACTTATTTTATGTAAATGAAATGGTAAGTTATGTTTTATTTTCTACGAACTTACTAAGCATTAAGTGCTTACGTAGTTTCTTTCCTATGCTTTATAGATTATCGGAAGCTCGATTGGTTTGGAAGCTCGTTAAAGATCTATCACACTAGTCAGCCTAAATATTGGTAGTTTTTGAATGTTTTGGCCAAGGTTATAATGGCAAGTATAGGTGGACTTGTAATGGTATTTAGTTGAATGTTTAGTTGATGGTTTGATATGTACAAGTTGTGTAAGTTAACTTTGTTGGTATATTTGATGCCTTGTTAGATTATGTCATTTTGGTTAACTTGTGATGCATGTTTGGAATGGATCATATGGTATGTTATAAATAGGTTTGATAATGGTCAATTTGTGGCATGTTTGGTAAGTTTTGGACTAGAATTAGATTATTGAAATGTGGGAAAATATGCATGTTTAGGTAAGAGTTGTTGTTTGTGTTTGAGGTGACTTTGAATGGAATATTGGTTAGCTGAATTAGGACTTTTGGAATGGAAAATATATGCATGTTTAGGTATGGTTTGATGCCTTGTAGGTGTGCACAAATTTTTGAAGTGATTATGCATGGATTAGTGTTGGGAATGACTTTTTTTAAGAGAATTTTAGCTCTACACGGCTTGCAACACGGGCGTGTGACTCAGCCGTGTGACCCTATTCAGAGAGTTATATGGGTGAGGACACAGACTGGACACGGTTATGTGTCCATAGTTTGAAGGTTACATGGCTTGAGACACGGGCGTGTGTCTCAGCCGTGTGAGGTACACGGCCTGGCGACACAGGCGTCTGACCCTTGTATCCAAATGTTTGTAACTTTTTCCTACTTTCCAAATGATTTCAATTTCGTCCTGAATTGTTTCTAAGGTATTTCTTGGGCCTTGACTGCTCAATTTAGGGATAGTATCTATATGTATGATTGATTTATGATATGTTTATAACATTGAATGATAATATGTTTTAATTTTCAAAATATATGGTAATGCTACGCAACCCTAATCCGGTGATGGATATATGTTAGGGGTGTTACAATTTATATTCATTTTCGGAGTCTACTTCTGTCTCATCTTCTCTTCCATCATGGTATGTTGGTGTTGGGCCAAACATGTCAAGTGGATACCTTGGTGCTCACAAACCATTCATTCTTGCGAATTCTTGAAGAACTGGCCTCGTTTCCTGCATCGATCTAATCATTCCATCGAGCTTCTCCTCAGTGCTCCCACTTGTCCCTCTTTGAGCTTTCGACTACTCTTTCCATTTAAGTGGAACCGAAACATCCATCTTTTCTTTCCTTTTCTAATTCTAGTCATGATATGTTTTTTTTTTAATCTTGACGTATTGCGTGTATAATAGTCTCCGATAATGCTTATTCTTTCTTTCATGAACTACTTATTTTCACCCATTGGAACTTCTGCCCTTCTACATAGTTCCGTCACTATGTGGGGAAAGAAGATTCTAGCTTTTTGGCTGTGTGCACAACGCCTCATTTCATGGTAAATCCATCTACCCACACATATCTTCTTACGCTGCAAAATACCGTACAATAAAATAGTTTGAAAATTATTAACGTTAGAAACATTTAAAGCGGGTGCAATTCTAGTGCCTATAAATTGCGTCCCCATTTTTGCTACTGGGAACGTTATTGCTTCATTGAAATTGATTGGAAAATCTATTTCTATCCTATGATTCCATGTACCTCTTTCTTCAGTTAAGTACTTAATGACATCCTTAGTATCTATATCTCAAATTTGTCTAAATCAGTGCTATTATAGAAGTATTTTCTATAAAAAGGTACATAGAACTCACATATCTCTCTAGGTGTAATCGGCACCTCTTTGCCTCTTATTGTTACACTATCCCAATTTAGTCTTTTCTGTATTTCTTGGTCTCTAAAGGAAGCATAGAACTCTTTCACAACTGAATTTACTGCAGTTTCCTTGGGAATGATACAAAATCACTTCCAATAATGGTATCTAACTAAACTCTAAATTTCATTACACAAAATCATTGAGGGTTCAAACCCTCATCCCTGGAAAGAAGGCCTACCTTGTAAGTCAAGAAAATATTTTTCAGCATTTGGATTCTCAAAATTTGCAGGGTCTGAAACTACTGTAGTTTCTTGGGCTGAAGCTCTCTTACTCTTCTTAGGAGGTATTTTCTATTATTCGACTTTTAAGAAACAATAAACGATGAAAATAATCAATGAAATAGTAAAAATGAGAAAGAGATACTTTAAACCTTGACCTCCTTGCTTCTTCTTCAAATGCTTGGTGAATTTACACCCAGTTTAACATTAGAAATAGATATAGAGGTTTTTGTAGTTAGGGTTTGAGATGAAAAGGGGTTTTGGAGATCGAGAGTTTGTAGAGAGGTTTAGTATTTAGAAGAAGTTAGGAGTTGGAGTTATGGTGTTTTAAAGTTAAAAATAAGGGGTTTTAGGTTTAAAAATCGAGTAAAACAAGGGTTATGCATTCGAGTTACGTGAATGGGTCGGGTCAACCTTGTAGAAAATTGTAGCGATGTCGTGACATAGGGCTTCCATGTCATGACATCCCTGTTAGTTTGCTTATGTCACAACACCGGGGTTCGTTTGTAGTGACACACCCTGCAGTTTTGAAATTTGGGGAAGCTGTCCTCCTTGTTTCGGCATAGTCGCAACATCGATATAATTTTTAATTCCCTTCTACTAGACACGGTGTTGTGACACAAGGTAATTGTGTTGTAACATCGACTTTGGTTTCCCAATTTTTTGAGCTTCCAAAATGCTTTAGGCACCTGTTAGCTCTATGTTTGATCTTCCTGCTAACAATTCAATTAATTGGTCAGTGAAATATACAATTTTGTACAGTTAGCTAAAGTTACATAAACATGTTAGGTCTTACTGCTGAATTCATCCTTTAGCTCTATTAGTGCACTATTAGGTGCTTCTTACAATTTTTTTCTGTTCGTATTAGTCCAGCATCCATCATGCCATTATATTCTTCTTCACTTATCCCGCTCTCGGAGCTTACCCTTTTGGCTTGCACTGATCACTGTTAATTCCTTCGTAGATCGTAACTATTAATCACTTGTAGAATTAAGGAACAACACAACCATCCTAGCTTTCTTTTTTCCTCCTTTGTAAAAGGTTCGGGGATTGTTGTTTGTATTTATTATACATAAAGTGCTTAAATATTTATTCTAATAGAAATCGAATTACAGGAATTTTCTTGAACGTCTCGGTTAATGTGCCATTCCGTACAACATAACTTGGATCCTGGTTCCAGAGGCCATCGAGTTTTCCTACGGGTCGTATTACCATTCTATCGAATATTTCTCGTAGTAATCAAGCATTTTGTGATTTCTTCAACTCTATCTCCATGCTTATCAGTGATATTGTTTGGATGATGCTCGCCATGTGATCATAAGTACTATTGATGTATATTTTTTTGATTTTTTGTCAATATCTGAAAGATCCCTAACTCGTTAAACTTTTAGGGTGTCTGATTAAATATTACTATCTTGCAAAAGATATGCAAGTTGAGTATTTACCCTAAAATTGAATGTTTATTCAAGTTGAGTATTTCATAAGAGCGCGTTTAAACTTTTGGGTATTCTTCCACTAGATTGACAGTGCATATCATTGGCTTTGACTGTCGGGATAAATTCATAACGCTCTGATCTTGCATGCTGTCTCCATCGAGAGAATCTAACATTTTTGAATAGGTAAGTTTAACTCCTTATTGATTCTTGTGTCTACTCACCCTTTCCTCAAACAATTTTATAGTTTTTTGGAATGTTATTTCTTCAAATAGTCATGATATTCTACTATACTCAAAGTTAATCGGTTGTTCGAGAGATCCTCTTCCTCACGAGCATTTATAGTTAAATTCTCGTCCTTGTTTGTTCTTTGGTCTTGCTAATATTAATACCCTATCGTATTTGTATCAATGCTAATGTCATCATCTTTTAAGGAAGTGGGGATTCCTTTTTGAAGTCGGCATAATTCGAGCATGAATAGTTTATGGTTTTCCTAAATCTCCCATTCTTCATAGACCTATTCTTCATAAATATCACTATCGTAATCTAGGTCCTCATCCAACCACCTGTAGTCAAAATTATCCATTGTTTATGCTGGTCTAATTTCTGTAATCATTGCTACTGGTTTCTTAGATGAGAGTGATACTTGAGTTCCTTGAAGAGTAGACACATGTCAGTAATGTTTAACAAGTAATAAAATAACTAAAAATTGTAGCTACAACCTGAATATTTCCTAATTATTATATTAATATGTAAAAGTTAAAATCAATATAGTGACATTGCCTCCCCAACAACGGCACCAACAACTTGACCGCCTCTAGACGTACCAATGTTCGGAGTAAAAACCCTACGCAAAAGATGTGGAAAGACGGTATCAGCAAGTATATGGGTCAGGTTGTAATATAGTTACAATGGAATAGGTTAGTACTCTAAGGGTCGTACCCAAGGAAGGCGAGCACTAAATTAATTCTAGCTTAAAAATAAATAAATCTAATTACCACTTTAGTCAGTTTATAATACGAATAAAAAAGGTTTTGATAAACTATACTAAGAATAAGCAAGAACATAAAAGAAAACTAAATAAATGAAAAGCTAGAAATCAAATAAGGAAATATGTATCAAATCTGGACATGGGTGATTAGCTTGCTTTGGTAATCTTAATCAACTATCTTTTTGGGTTCTCTTGTTCAACCAACTAGTCAATACCTTAGCAGGATATTCCGATACGTCCACTGAAATATTGTGTCAGTAAGAAGTACTTATCTTCTGACCACATAGTCCAGACCGATTCAGGGTTAAGGTGTTCACGGATAAGCCATACCAATTTTCTGTTAATTCCAACTTTGATGACTTCCTAGGGTTGTTAGACCTAGGGTTTAGGTTTTTCATTTCCTGAACAACTGATCCATTAAGAAATCCCTACAAAATAGTTAATTATTCATACCTCCATTCGTTAATCCTATACATGAGGATTAGCTTATTATGGATCTAATAAACAATATAAACTTGAATAAAAGAATGAACATAAAGAACGATTCCAAGAATAGAGTTTAGATGAATTTTGATTGTATTAAATTTAAACGCAGAATCCTCACAAAGTTTGAGAATAATTTTAGAATTGATTTCTCCCTGAAAGTAAATAACAAGAAAGGAAAAACTAAAGAGAAAATTATACAATAGAAAGAGGTCCCCCTACATGTGTTAGCTAAACCTATTTATAGACTTAGAACGGTCGTCGTCCTTAAACCTAGTTCAGCTGACATTCTCGAGCTTAAAGTTGGATTGTGTGGGCCAAAATGCCCTAGCTTGTATTATTTTCTTATATAGAGGCAATGTCGCAACACATCAGGTTATGTGTCGTGACATCGAGGGTAGTATTCTTAGCTTTAGGGTGTTTTCAGGGGTATGTAATGACATTCTTAGGCTGTGTCGTAACATTGAAGGCAGTCTTAGACTTTTCTTATTCTGCTCCCTATGTTGCGACATCGCATTCTTCGCATTGAGTTAGTACACCTTCTAATAGTCTTCTGTACACTCACAAAGTTTATTAGCTCACCTTTAGGCCTCATTCGACTCCTAAGGTTAATAAAGGAGTCTAATAATGCATTTTATTACACTGAACTAAACTTGTTGAAATGTAATTAAAACATAACTAAAATGCTTATGTTCAAGCTCCTAAAGTGTGAAAACTAGTTTAATTTGCTACACCGAATTATGGCAGATCAGTTCACCAGTTAATTTGTGAACTGAGGGTTTACCAGTCAAAGATCAAGTCAAACTCGAATTAGGAAATAAAGATATGATATATCTAAGAATACTTTACGAGAAATTAACGTCTTTCCTAAGTCAAGTAGGGTATCCTAAGATTTTCATGACACTTAGGTCTATAAATACGACCCTTAATTCATGAGAGTTCTCTCATTGAATATTTTGCCGTCAAGTATTTGTTTCTGAACCAAGTTTATGGAAATCAAGGTAATTCTCTTTCCTGTTAGGAGATTGTCCAAAAAGCTAGGTTCACTTGCATGTGTGAATTCTGTAAGTACGGTCTATTTAAGTAATCTATGTGTTTGTTTATATTGCAAACTAGCAGGACCATCTACTAGCAAGGATAAAGGCAAAGCCAAGCTAGTTTAGTTTTTTAGGTTTTCAATGAGTGATCTGGGTTTCACCATAAGTATTTACACTATAATGTTTTTGTCAATATGAATGTTTAAGGTTCGTATGTTGTATGCGAATTGTGATGATTTTTAAGAAATTTTTTTTAAAATAAGTTCCAAAACTAAGTGTTTGATGAAACCCTATTTTAAAGTTTTAAAACTCTATTTCAAAGATATGATTTAGACGTGCTCCTAAATGAGCTCATGTCCTAAATGAGCTTTTGTGCGAGCTCTTTATAAGTATTTTCAAACAAGCTCCCTATGCGAGCTTTCTGTGATAAGTCTCTGTTCATGATCCTTTGTGAGCCATGTTGGATATATTAGTATACCAAAGGATTGTGAGTACTCACCTTTCCATTTCTGTAATCTTGGGCGTTGAGGCCCTGGGACACGTCGATAGATAAGGGAATGTCGAGCTATGCTACATTCACTGGGACATGTTGTTGTATAGGAGAGTGTATTGTTTCGTCCTAACTTGTGGGACATGTTATAAGGACTCTTTGAGTCATTCTGAGGCGTTATAAGGAGATCCTACACATCTAACTTGACTAAGATAAGTGTGGGCTTGAACATATCTTATGTTCCTTAGCCATTCTGTTAAGTGAGTAAAGTGCGAGAACATATTTTATGTTTCTTAGCCGTTCTGATAAGATAAGTATGTGAGCATGATTTCATGTTGTATAAGTTCTGTTTTCAAGAAAGCACAAGCTAAGTTTTTAAGTATGTTTTTCAATAACACATGTGAAACTATTTTTCAAACTGATGTTTTCTGACAGGATCTGCAAATTGGGTCTTACAACCTCACCCGCAAACCCAACATGCAAAAGGATTTTAAGACTAAGTATGCTTTTCATTTTAAATCATACCTTGTTGTTTCCTGATTATTCACTGAGTCCACAACGAACTCACCCACTCCTCTCTTACTTCGCAAGTAAGTAGGTTAAAGATAGCAGTGGCAAGGCTCACTCCTGACTGGATATTGGAAAACCTGAGAAAATAGGCGATGGGGTTTATTTTATGAGGGCTTTAGACTTATTATATATTTATTCTATTATCCAAATAATTCCTTTAAAGTTTCAATTATTTTATTTTATGAACCATAAGTTAGAATATTTGATTATCTTTTGTTATGAATAAAATCGATATTCTTCATGCATGAGTCTTACATCAAGTTGCTATTAAAATGTGCGAGTCAGGTTTATTAATAAGTATCATTTTTTGCAATCCCTGTATATTTGCGATTATGAAATTACATGCATACCTCTAATTTAGTGAACCTATGCATGCATACGAACATTATTAGAGTATGAAGCCCTATGTGTGTATAATCCTTTTTCTACGAAACTTATGAGTATGTGAACCTTTGATGTGTGCTTTGTTGCAAACTTAGTAAAACTATTCGAACTATCGTAATGTGAACTGAAGCTATAAACAAATTTTTTAATCTATATTGTAAGCTTGTACGGGCGAAGATAGTCTAGGTTTTTATTTGCGAACTTATATTAAATCATGTGTGCGAACCTTAAGTTGTTCATAGTTGACATATGAACCTACCTTTTTGGTATTGTAAGCTAACTGTGTGTAAACTATTTCCACTGTTGTGTTTTAACTTAACACATTATCTGCTATTATTAAGTGGTATGTTGAAGGTTAGGTTGAGAGTTAATAGAGAGTCACTTTAGTGGATAATGTAGCTCGCCAAATTTGAGTCGAACCTATTCGGTTGAATTTGTGGTGTTACAGGAGGTATGGGCGGACTAAATTGGGGATTGAAGAGAATTTGGGTAACACTGAGGAATGGTTACTACTAGTGCGCTAAATCGACACTGTGACAACAGTCTATCGACTCTATGGAGCGACACCACAATGACGGTTAGTATTAGGTCCTTCAGGGTGGCACATCGAAAGAGGTTTATTGATTCCTCGGAATCAAAAGTCTATCGGGACAATAAATAGGAGTTACAATATGTATGACCATAGCTCGACTATGACAACATATGGAGTCCACCAGGACAATAAACACGGGGTTATAATTTGTAAAACCATAGCTCGACTATGGCAACATATAGAGTCCACTGAGACATTAATATGGCAATATATGAAGTCCACCAGGATAATAAACATGGGGTTACAATGTGTAAGACCATAACTCGACTATGGCAACATATGGAGTCTGCAGGATAGTAATTCAGGAGCCGCACTAGGGTATAAAGTAGAAGTTGCGGTGTGACTCACGCAACAAGTTGCAAGACAAAATGGTTTTGGCACGTCTAGGGAACGTAGACAAATGGGATAACAAGAGGATTCACCAAATTGAAATGGTGAGTGAAGCTAAAGAAGCGCGTCAACACAAACATGGGCAAAAAGAGGGAGAAATTCCTTAAACAAACTGGCATACATAGTACCCGCCAGTAAGAATCTGCCAGAGAAGTCGTCGAACCAACATTGGCTAAGTAGATATAGAAAAGATTATTATAGGTTAAGATCTTAATTTTGCAATAAAAAAAGAGGTAGCCGGAAGGGTGAGAAGTCTGTCAAGAGACCTCATGGGAGGAAATGTCTGCACTAGGCTAAAATACCAATAAAGTCTGCAAGAAAATTTCTAGGAAAAGCATGTCCAGTTAGGACTACATAACACGGGGAAAAGACCACTGAGACTAACGACGAGGAAGTTCGCTAAGAACTACTATGGTAGAGAGTCCACCAGAAAATATTGAGAAGTGGGAGTCCATTAGGGCCATGAGCTCGGGGATGACTTTGTAGGTCTACCAAGAGTCGAAACTATCAAGGGATACCTGAGTAAGAAATAGTATGTTGGGAACTACTTGTCTATTGGAGTACCTTAAAAGACGGAATTAATAGAATAAGTACTATAGGGTTACATCCTGAGCACGTGTCCACCAAGGAATAGAAGATATTAGGAAGAGACCTTATTTTGGTAATGATCGACAATTATGACGAATACTTGGGTAAACATCAATAGTTGTCGCCAGTTAGAAATAGTAAATATGAGTATCAATGCTGTGGCATATCATGAAAGGTTATAATGAAAGTCTGAAACAATGATAAATAGGGCTAAGACCCATGTGAGAATATCTCTATATAGAACATGGTTATGACAAGACTAGGGATTATGTTTGCTAATAGTTAGCTTAGAGAGAATGGGGCATTGGCTACACCAAGTAAGTTCATGAATCCTCCTACGAAATCAAGGGAGTTCAATTTTGTGCCTAGAATATCATTTTATTCAGATTTAAGCAGTTTTCTTTGAATTTTATGTAACATTTATATTACAACCTAACCTGTATACTTAAGGACACCGCTTTAATTCGTATCTTTAGTTGTAGTATTCTCACTTCCATCAGTAGTACGTCTAGAAGCAGTCACAATCTCCGCTCGTAATTGTCTTCACATCGTAATAGAACAATTTCGATTAAGCGAACATAATAAAGACTAAAATAAAAACTAAAGAAAACTAAAAAATTAAACATATGGAATATTGTTTGATGGCTCCCTAGGGTGAATCCCTAGGTCAACTCCCCTCCAATGATGTTGTAATTAGGTTTATATAGGCTAAAATTGTGGGTTTTAAGTACCTAAGACATTCTTCAATTAATTAAGGCTTAATGGGAAAAATACGGCCCTGACAATTGCTGGATGCTTTAGTGTTCAGTGTAGCGACACGGCATGCTAGTGTTGTGACACTGGCATCGTCTTTTGTGTTCTTTCACCTAAAATGACACTTTACACACTCAAATAGCCTATTAGTCGTTCACGAGGCCCGAGTTGGCCCAACGGGTCATAAAAACACTAAAAACTTTGTAAAAGTGCTTATTTTGCAACAAAATAAATCTAAGCTAATAAAACAAAATGTCACACCCTAAATTGTGGGTTAAATTTTAGAGTTAAATTTATGGTATGTTGACATATTATTTCTATTATGTTTGAGCATGCATTTGCGCATCTGTCTGGTTATGGTCCGTTAAGAGCTTTTAAAAAACCCTAATTCTCTTCGAATCTTTCATTTGTGCCGCATGTTTTTATGTTGTAAACCCTGAATTTTCTCTCTTCTTTTTACTTATGTCGTATAATTCTATGCTCTAGACCTTAGTTATGTTGCCTGCTCCTTCTGTGCTCCTCAAACTCTAGGTATTTAATCATCTTGTCCCTTTGGTCGGCCCTCTCTTTTCACTTTTCATGTTTCTGTTGCCGCCCCAAAGCCCTAGCTCTCTTTTTCCTTCCTCTTTGCCACATCTCTCTTCCACTCTTGTCTCTTTGTTTTCTTCTATGTTGCGCCTCACATCTCTTGTCTTTATCTTTCTTTTCCTTTTTCTTTCTTTTCTTCCTCTCTTTTTTCTTGGCCACCGCACCTTTGGGTAAGATTAGGATAGATTAGGTTTAAATCATTACTTGTACTCTATGAATTTAGTAGTATAAACCATCTTTGGGTAAGGTTTTGAAGACTTAGGCTAAGTCTGAAGTGCATAAATAATTCTTAGTATTTATTCTCTCATTTTAATTTTTAGTGTCAAACTCTATGGTAAGTCATGTGCCCACGTTATATGCTACACCCATGTTGCCATAACTTATTACCTGGCTCAGAATTTTTCAATCACAAACATAACCCCAATCATCATTCATTGAAACCTGATTTACAGCACTAGCTAGCTGTACAAACACCTATTCATTCAATCTATACGAATACTCTTCTGAATCAACCCCTGACAGTAGAGAAGGCTCAAGTGCCAATAGCTATACTTATGAATTATTATTTTATATTTTTTGAGTCGCACGAAAGGAAAAATTCAAAAACGTAGATGACAAGATTATGTAGTCTTGAACTAGATGTGAGAATAATAAATTTAAATGGTTATAATGGTATGATGCTTGAAGCAATCTAATTCAGATCCCATATGATCATCCCTTATAAGCTAGAAAGAATTGAAAATGTTTGCCTTTCTCATTTATTTTCCATAATAAAATACCGAAAGCTCAACCCAATAACAAAAGTAATCGCGATGGATCCTGTAGTAAGCCCAATAGCTAGCGTAGTGTCCAGCAGTAAATTTTACATGAAAAAAGAATGAAACACGACTAGGAACTTCATTGTAGTTGGATCAAACAACCTTGACATCGGGCCTGTCATCCTCGATCATGAAAGAACGCCAGAACCAGTGCTGCTTCCAGACTTTGTCAACCATAGCATCAACAGGGACACCTTTGGTCTCAGGCAACAAGAACCATGTGAAGGCTCCCATTATGATAACCCAGGCAGCAAAGAAGAAAAAGATTCCTGCTTGCATCTGGCATAGCATTGAGAGGAAAGCTTGACCAATGATGAAAGTGAAGAGCATGTTGGTGCTGACTGCAAAGGCAAAACCAGCTGATCTGGTCTCCAGAGGGAAAATCTCACTAGGAATTAACCAACCAAGAGGCCCCCATGACCAGGCAAAGCCCATGACAAAGGTACACACCGAGATCACCACAAAGATTGCCTCTCCTTTGGAAAGATTGTCACCTGTGGTTTTCAATTCTTTGAAAAGGATTAAGCCAATAATAACCTGCATGTAATTTATGCAACAAATTAAATACCAACATTAATTAATTTATAATAAGTGACTAAAAATATAAGATGGAGACTTGACCTGAGAAATGAACATTTGGACACAAGCTTCAAGTAGCAGAATTCTCCTGCCAGCCCTATCTACTACATATATTGAAACTACAGTACTAAACACATTAACAAGGCCAGTAATAACAGATGAAAGCAATGCAGCATCATTCTCAAATCCCACCGTCTGGAACAGAACAGGAGCGTAGAACATTATAGCGTTGATTCCAGTAAATTGCTGGAAAATTTGCAAACAGATGGAAATTACTAGTTGGGGTCGGCTAACTGGCTTCATTAGTTTGCGGAAAGGGTCCTTTACTTGCTTTGCCATCTCACATGCATGTATAATTGAATCAAACTCGTCATCAACATTTTCGACACCGCGAATCTTCCTCAGAACCTTCCTTCCTTCCTCAACTTTGTGACGTTCAATAAGGCTAGTTGGAGTCTCACAAATGATTATAGATCCCAAACAAAGCATCAAAGCAGGGACACCAGCAATGCCAAGAGAAATTCTCCATCCATGAGGATGGACATTTGTTGTAAAGTAGTTTATCAGATTGGATACCAAAATTCCAATTGTAACGAAGAGCTGGAAACTTATGTTGAGTGCTCCACGAAGATTAGGTGGAGCTATCTCCGATAAGAAGAGTGGTACCGCCTGAAATAATAATTAGTGATTAATATAAATTAAATTAAGAAGGATACATGTAATTAAGTAAAGGCCATTCACCATTGGTAGAAGTAAAGTGATGCATGCAGAAGAGTCTGTCACTAAAACTAATTATATAACTTACTTGATTGGCAAACCCAACACCAAAGCCGAGAAAAATTCTCCCAAAAATTATCATTTCGATGTTGATACCTCCAGCAGTCAAAATCACGCCTATTATGAAAAATATTGAAGCAATCTGCATGGTGAGTTTCCTACCATATTTTGAGCACAGCTTTGAAGCTACAAAACTAGCTATTAAAGCAGCAAGGTACAAGCAAGACGTGAACAACTGGAGGAATTGGTTATCGTATTTGCAGTAATTGTTTTCAATTACATGATGTTTCTTTTCAAAAACAGCTGGAAAGAATTTTTTTAAGAAATCATCCATGGATGTTACTCCACCTGTTAATCCAATCAAACCCTTTTATTAGCACTTGTTTTTAATTTGATTCTAATAAAACAAATATTCTGAAGAAAAAGAAAACCTGAAATGCCAATATCATATCCAAACATCAAGCCTCCAAAGGCTGCTATGATCACACAAACTATGACATACACTGTAATCCTGCCTTCAAATTCTTGATTCTCACCAGAGCCGCTTACTACGACTGCCGGCATTTTCCACTAAAGTTGCAATGAAGATATAGAAGTAA
>CM025146.1:10292484-10317774 GCA_013467495.1 Gossypium gossypioides
GACGCGATTTCCCGGAAAATGGACCATTCCGGTAAATAATAAAAAAATTGGCCCATTTCGGTAAATTTTGAAAAAAAACGACTTTTTTTGGTAAATTGCCCAATAGAACTACTAATTAAAATTAGGTTCATCATTTAACTTAAGTGAAATTAGGGTTATTTTTATTTATTATTTTTCCTTCCCTATTTTTCTTTTCTACTTTTATTTTTTTAGCCGCCACCCACCTCATCACTGTTGTCATCATTGCCGCCGCCAGCACCAGCTTGGTGCGGTCGAAACAACATCAATCGACCCCCTAGCCCTGTAGACCCGTGCGCTCACGTACCCTCCAATAGCAGGCCATCACACGCTGCTCTATTGCACACCATTGGCCATTTGTGGCAGTCCTCACGTACCTTCGGCCTCTGTCGATCAGGCCACCATCGGACACTTGCGGTAGTCATTAGCCACCATTGAGCCCTGTCGATAACCATCGGCAGCAATCAGATGCCATCGACAATAATCGAGCCTTTTTGAACCGTGAGTGCCATTAGACGACGGTAGCAGCAAAATTTTTCGACAGTTTCTTAGCGATTGTTGTTGACCTCTCAATAATCAACAAACCCTATTTGCCGCCCGTAACCCATCTTAAGGTAATTGTGTGATTTAATTTTTTTCTACTAAGTGGGTTTTTTATTGATTATTTTTGAAGATGAGTAAAAAAAAGAAGAAATCAGAGATTCAAGAGGAAAAGTTTCAACCTTGGTTTCGAACCCCAAGAATAAGGGCCAAATACATCAGAATATTTAAGAAGAAACCCCTATTTCTAGAAAAGGGTTTTCAACTGGATAGTGAGTATGATGTACCAACACTCATCCAGGAAATTATTGAGAAACGAGGGTGGAAATTTCTAGGTGGTAACCAGTCTTCTCCTGATGACAGACACAAGACAATGATAGGTCAATAAATAAATTTGAGGGTCTTCTCCTGATTTAATTTTGCAAAATAAATTTCTAGCTGTAATTATTTTTCAAGTATTTTTTTATTATAATCTGATGGATGTTTTGAACAATGAGAACATTGTTCCGCTTAAGTTTGAGGGAGACCGTGCCTTAAATATTTTCATTTGCCTCATTTTTTTTATAAGATGAATTTAAACAGGGGGCAGAGAACTGGAAAAGACACTCAACATCAATCGAGTATGGTATGTCATTTCAGATCTATATATAATCTTTTATTTATTTCAAGTATTTTTTTATGTTAAATAAATTATGAGATGAATGTTGATTTTATTAGAGTGTAGATTCACCATAATTGTTCTATATTCCCTATAAATTAAACATGCATCAGGATTTAGTCTCTAGAATTGGTTTGGTATTTTCCTTGAGGCGAAATCTTAGATAACAAAGTAGGTTTAAAAATGACTTAGGCACATTTTCTTTGGACCGATTGAGCTTTCAAGCCTACCTTATTAATTAAATCTTTTGAAAACCAATATTAAGCTGTATGACCTATATTTTTTTGGAAATAACCCATGATATGTAGCTTATCACAAATAATTATTTCTGTGACCTCTTGAACCTTGGAATCTTAGTGTAACAACCTGTTCTTCAGTAGTGTCAGAAATAGTGGTTTCGGGGCCACAAATCCAACGAGTAAGTTCGTAACTGCTACTATTTAATATTTACGAGTCAATTATAGTATTAAAATAAATTTTGAATTGACAATTTATGTTATTTGAATGAGCAATTAGGTTAAGTGGTAATATTTTTAGGAAATGAGCAATTAGGTCAAGTGGTTTTTTAGGAAATGAGGTATCGGGACCTCGTTTCTATAAATTGAGCCGTAAATATTTTTATAAATATTTATGGAGTGCTATTAAGGTTGTATTAAAGTTTCGTTAAGAAATTTTAATTTTTAGATGGTTAATTAATTGAAAAGGGTTAAATTGTAAAAGATGTAAAGGTTGAATTCTATTAATTGAAGGTGTCTAATAGCTATGAAAAGGTGAATTGTTGGACCTAGTTGGTAATTATACCAATTGAATTTTTGGTGGACGGTTTTGGGTAATTAAATGCTCGAAATTTGGTTGATTTTTAAATGGACAAAATTGTAATTTCATAATTAAACTTTAATTGAATAAAACCAAAAGCTTTTATCATCTTCTCAAAGTCTTCATCACCGAATGGTTAAGGGGGAAGAAGCCATTTTTAATCTTTGAGGTTCGGCAAGTTCAAATGCTAGCATGGTATGTCATTTTGGTCTCGTTTCTAATAATTTTTATGTTTTTGAGATCATTGCAACTAGGTCCAACTAGCCCATGCCTTCGTTTTTGAACTGTTAAAGATTTTGAATTCTACCATTGATGAGTCTGTGTGATTGTTAAATGATGAAGTTGAGTATTAGTTGTTATTTATAAGAATTTTGTTAAGTGATTTTTGATGAATTTACCGATTAGGGATTAAATTATTGAAATAGTAAAAATACAATGACTTGGTGTGAAATTGTTACAAATGTGGGATGTAATGGATGCTATTAACACTTTTTTGGTATAAAATTTCAATAAAACTGGTTTATTTGCATGATTAGGACCTATGGACTAAATTGAATAAAAATGAAAAATTGAGGGTAATTTTGTAAAAGTGTCAAAAATGACTAAATTGCATAAAGTAATTTTTTTTACTATCTAAATTAATGAATTGAATGAAATTATTAATTTAGATCAAGAACGAGTGGAAAATCGAGAAGAAGGGAAAATTACCTAATAGCCCTTATACTTTAACATTTCTGTAATTTAGCTAGGTAAGTTTGTATAAACTATAAGTATTATAATGTTGATTAAATAAATGTTTGCTATTTTTTTTTTTTACTGTAAATGAATCAATATAAATGTGAATGTATCCATATTATGATGAATTGACAGATATTAGGCCTTGTTTGAACCTTAGGAATTCATAAGATACAAATGACATGTCATTAGGGTTACCATGCTTCGGGTGCTGGTTTTGAATGTCCTACCAATGATTGAGGTCTGACATTTGTTGTAGATACTCATCAGCTTGTATGAGCAGCATCGTGTAGCTACATTTCAACTGTCAACTTGTGTGAGCAACTCAGGTTACCATGTTTTGAGTACTGGTTCTAAATGTCCTACCAATGGCTGAGTTCCAGCATCTGTTATGAATACTCGTCAGCTTGTGTAAGTAGCATCGTGTAGCTTACCTTTCGACCGTCAGCTTGTGTGAGTAAACCCATTTTATGGCTCGAGTGAGTAACGATGTAAAGGAAAAGTAATGGCTACGACCATACGTTTAACACACTTTGTGTGAGCTTTCCCGCATATCTGATGTTATTCAACGGGCCTAAAAAGGGAAGGAATGGCAAGTGTTCCAATGGACTATGTTATAAGTCTATGGAAAGGTATGAAATGATAATGGTCAATGAATGTATATCTATGTTTATGGAAATTATGAACTCAAAGGCATTATGTTCATGTAAATCTAGCTTATCATGTGGTAATTCAATTGAGTTACGTGATAATGCAGTAACATATGTTGTTGATGATGCTTAGGCTTGTGTCAAGGTTATGTTGGACTGAACCATGTTTAAATTATAAGGTTATGCACTGAAATGGTAAGTGTCCAAATGGAAATATGCTTATGTTCATGAAAAGGTAGTATGAATCAAGAGATTTTTTTTCTTATGAAATGGTTTATCATGTAATTGATCCCAAAAGAGTTATATATAAATGCACTAACTTGTGTATTGATGTTGATATTAGGCTTGTGTCAAGCTTGTATAATTGGTTGATGTTTATGCTTATGTCTTTTATTATGAAAATGATACAGGTAAAAAAAGGTAATGAAATGGTAAGTTCATAACTGAGATGTAATATGATGATATAAAAGGATTGAAGAGTTAAAGGACTTACTTATATGTGAGAAATTTACTTATGTTATGGATGAATTTACCTATGTCATGAATAAACACACTAATTCGTGAATTGATAATGTTATTTAAGCTTATGATAAGTAAATGGAATGAAAAGTAGGTAAATGGAATGGTTCACCGTCTTAAGAAAAGGTTGATGATTATGTAATACAACTTATAAAATCTTATTATGGTATGAATGAAAAGTATATGTGATGTTGAAGGATTTACTTATTTGTGAGTTGATGGTTATGTAGCTTTATAAATCTTATGACATTGGTATAGGTTTATAATTATCCTATAAAGTTCATCACTGAAAGATAATATTATGTTTAAAGTTTATACGAACTTACTAAACATTCATTGCTTATGTAGTTATTTTCCTTTACTTTATAGATTATCAAAAGCTCAATCGATTTGGAAGCTCGTCGGAACATCCTATTTTTTGAAGTTCTTCTATGGTGGCGACACGGATCATCCTATTTTTTGAAGAACTTTATTCCCTATTTTAAATTTTGTTTTGTTTTTATTTTGTTTTTATTCGCTTATTTTATTTTATTTAGTGTGTTTAGTTTTTCCCCAAAGCAGGTGTAGATACTATAGAGTGACAAAATTGAAAAAAAAAAAAGAGAAATCGAAGTAGCTAGAAACTACGCTCGATGTCGCAACCTAGTACCTTAATGCCGCGACATCTTAAACAGAACACAACCAAAAAAAATTAAAGGGCCAAGTTCATCCGAGACTATTTTTTTAGGTACTCTTTTGTCCACTTGAAGCGCACATAACCCGAGATCATCATACCAACAAGGATTCAACCGATTCGAGAAAGTTTTCTTGTTTTTGCAGTTTAATTTTTTTTATACTACGGGCAATGTATGTTCTAAAGTGTGGGGGAAAGTACATAGGATTAGTTTGTGTATGTTTTCATTTGTGTGTTTGCTTTGATTATTTATTAAAAAAATTATTATTGTTGTATGGTGCTTGGATTATATTAACAATGTGAATAGTGGTTGAAAATAATGAATCATGTAATGATTTTTGTCAAGCATGAACTTTTTTATTGGTAGGAGATAATTTGATTATTTTTAAAGAGAATTGATTAGGTTATTTAGTTAAATTGCATAATATATTAGAAGTACCTAAGTAAGAATGTTTGATGATGCCATATGAGATATAAGTCTTTTAGATAGTCTTAGAGACATTAATGCCATATGTGTGTCTAGACTTGGTTTGCTTGAGGACAGGCAAAAGGTTATGTGTAGGGGAGTTTAGGTGTGAGGTCCATTTTTACATCCATGTTCACGAACTCTAGCTTGTTTAAAGAAAGAATCCAAGTCAAACAAAAAAATTTATGATTTTTCCTTTTTGCTTATGTATTTTATGTTTTTTTCATTTGGTTTACTTTTATTTACAACAAAATATATTCTTTTTGTTTTCATACCTTCTTTTTCGTTTATTTTAATTCTATGTTTACATTGCTTGAGGACAAGCAATGAGTTAAAAGTAGGGGAGTTTGATCTACCATAATTCGGTGTAGCAGATTAAACTAGTTTTCACACTTAAGGAGCTTGAATACAAGTATTTTCATTACATTTTAGTTAAGTTTCTTTAGTTTTATTTACATTTAATAAAATGTGCAAATTGAGTCTTTTATTGATGTTAAAGGCCGAATGAGGCCTAAGGGAGAGCTAACGTACTTTGTAAGTGTGCAAGAGAACATTAGAAGGCATTTTAGATTGATACGGGATGCTATGTCGCAACACAGGAGGTCTGATGTCGAAGCATAGGGAACATAATGAAGAAAACTCAAGTCTACCTTTGATGTCACAACATAGACTGAGGGTGTCCCGACATACCCTTATAGATGGCTAAAGAAAAGCATACTAGTTACTGTGTTGCGACATAGGTCCTAGTGTATCATGACATCGACTCTGGGACAGAAATTAAACATGAAGTAGGGGCGTTTTGGTCCACACAATCGAACTTAAAGCTCAAGAACGTTAGCTGACCTAGGTTTAAGGATGACAACCACCATAAATAAGCTCATTTGGCACATGTTAAAGACACCATTCTTTTAACCTAAATTCTCATTGTAAAATTAACTTTAGTTTTCTTTCATTCTTAGGGTTTAGATTTCTTTCATTTGTTACTGTTTATTTCAAGAGATTTTAATTATGGAAGCATTCAAACTTTGTGGATTCACAATTCATCTTAATACAATCAGGCTCTTTCATTTACTTTATCTTGTCATTTAAATTAGTATGCTTTCTCTTTATATCAATTTCATATTGTCTATGAAAGCCATGAGGAACTAATCTCTCTATGGGGGATTAGCTAGTGGAGGTATGATCTATTAACTATTTTATAGGGTTACTTAACGGATCAACTATTTGGGAAATGAAGAATGTGAAACAAACCCTAGGCCCGACAACCCCGAGAAGTTATCAAGGTGGGAATTAACCCAAAATTGGTATTACCTGTTCGTGAACACCTTCACCCAAACCAGTCTAGACTATGAGGTCAGAAGATAAGTAGTTCTTGCTGACTCGTTATGTTAGCGGAAGATCGAAAGATCCTACTAGGGTATCGACTAGGAACCCGAAACTATAATTGATGGAGATTACTGAAGTGAACTAATCACCCATAATCAAGATTTGATTTATTCTCCCTTTCTATCTCTTGAAGTCTATTTCCTTTATGTTATTTTGTCATTATTAATGAAAAAACCCTAAAAATCCTTTATTTATGTTCATTCGTAATATAGTTTACTTAAAGTACGTATTAGATCTATTGGCGTTTAGGTTAGAATTAATTTAGTACTAGCCTCCTTTGGGTCGGAATACTTACTAACTATTTCGTTGTAAACAAACTATATCACAACCTGACATGTATAGTTGCGGACACCGCCTCAAATTTCATATATTTTGTAATAGTATTCACACTTTGAACGTTAGTACATCTGGAGGCGGTTAGTGTGTGTGAACTCCAAAATTTATACATATTTCAACACTCTTTTATTTATAAATTATGCTAATTCTGCGTACAAATATAACACTTTCTATGGTTTTATACTTGATTTCATGATATTTTATTATTTCTATGGGAATGTGTTCAGATTAAGAATTTTATGTTAAATGCATGTTATTTTGTTTTTGGGGATTAATTGGGCTAAGGGAAAGAATGATAGATTTTTGGTTGGATTTGGGTTTTAAACAAGTACAAGTTGAAAGATTAATATTTCAGTCACATGAATTTCAAAGTGGTAATGATCCAGTATGAATTCCTATGAGGCCTACTATTTCCTAAACAGGATGTCACTCCTTAAAATAAGGCCTAGAAGTTTTGAGGGTAAAACGGGGATTTTAGCTTTAGTGAGCTCGAAAATTTCGTTAGCGTGTTATTCAAAAATGTTTATGTTTATGGAATTTTGAAAATTAAATTAATTTTTGAAAAAGATACTGAAAAGGCTTTCAATTTCGAAGATAGGATTGATTTGAAAAAGGGTTAGAGTTTTGAGTTTTTAAGAGGCAATTAGAACAAATTTTAAAATTCAACCCAAAAACCCCATCTCCACTTTTACTTTCACGAAAGCTTTTCCATTATTTGTTCTTGTCGTCCCATGCTCCTCCAAATCCTCTCATTCAATTTTATTTGTTGAGCCTTCATCATTTTGATTTCTATCATCACCTAAGCCATATACCTTCATAGAATTTCAAGAAAAACACCCAAAACATAATAGATTTCTCTATTGTTAAATTTTTGGGTTTTTTGGGTTATTGATCAAATGCTCAGGTTTCCATCATCTAAGGTAATTATTTAACTCCTAAATAGTTTTAAATGTTATTTAGTCTTGAAAACTAAGTTTTTAGCCATTAAATCACATGTTTTAAATAAAAGCTGAAAATTGGCTCGTTAATGGTGGATTTCAAGATTTTGGGTAAAACCGTGATTTCAAAGTGTTTTTCAATTATTTTTTATGAGATTAAAAGGTTTCTAAACTTACGTTTAAGTTTAACTAAGTATTTATTGGGTTTTAAATGAATTTCGTGAAAATTACCATGAACATGTCGAAATTTTTGATACCATGAGTTGAGTAGTTTTGTGTAGTTTAATGGTTGTTAATCTATCGTAGGTGAAGAATTAGATGAGCAGAATAGGTTTTAGATGAAAAGATTAAGTATAAACTGAGATATTTGAAATTTAAGTTTGTTATGTCGAAGGTTTCGGTTACTTGAGAACTTAGCTTAGGCTTATGTTTTTTATTGCTTGAGTTGAGTCCTTAGCTAATTTTTGAATGTTTTATTGTGTGATTTTTTGTGTTAAAGTGGCAAAATCATTAAGACCATTTACGAGTTAAGGAAAGGTTGGTTTGGGATTTCGGCAAAAACATATTTGGTGAGTGTTTAGAATAGCTACTTGCGGACACGTTTCAACGTGTTAATTGAGAATTTAGTAGTAGCCTAAACCCCTACTCTAAAATTCTGAGTGTAAGCTTTCTCATACTCATGAATTTATATGTGAAAATGTGTTGTGAATTTTTGGATTATAATGTGACATTGTAATGTGTGTAATAAGCTTATGATGACTATTGTGAGAGAGTTAATTGTAGGCATGATAAACGTGCCATATGACAGTGAATATGTTGTGCTTATAATGTGATTATGCAGAGATAAAGTGCAGTGAACGGTAAGTAAATGTGTGTGTTAATAACGTATATTTTGGCCTTATGAACCTTGAGATCATTGGATATAGTTGGCATGCCTTAGGATTGTGAGTACTCACCTATATGTTTTCTATGATTTGGGCATTGAGGCCCTGGGACATATTCAAGAGATAAGGAATGTGAGCTAATCTCCATTCAACGGGACATGTTTGGTGTGTTGGAGAGTGTTAGCTTTATGCTTCACTTTTTGGGATATGTGTGACTCATGAGTCATTTGGTATGTTGGAGATTCGTGTATCCGATGTATGGTGGTAGAGCTCACTTTTATGTTTCATAGCTTAAGTGTCAAATTATCTATAAATGTAACTGTATGTATTATGATATATTGTTAAAGTGTATGTAATTACTATGATAACAAACTAATAAATATTGCATGATTGAGTATAACATGACACTAGAGTTGGAACTGTTAGAATTATTCTAAATGGTTACTTTGTTAATGCTTGATGAAATGTTTGCATGGTAGTTGTTCTAGACATTCATTGAGCTTGTTAAGCTCACCCACTCCTTTTAATCCATTGCAGATTAGTAGTTTTTCGGTGTAAGAGGTGTGGTTCTAAAGAATTTATCTGAGCGAGTCTCTAGTAGCACTGCATAGGTGATTTATTATCCATTTATGACTTGGGAAATAAAGGCAATGTGGTAGAACTATTGCATAAATGTTGCCATGACGTTTTGATTATTTTCATAGCTTATTCAATCTTAGGATTTATTGATATTGTTCTTGTTATATTGCTAGGTTACTCGAACATGTTTTTGATGATTGAACTGTTATTGTGGTCATTCTGATATTTATTTGACAAGGGATGTAACATCCTAAAATTGGGCCTAGAAGGATCAAGGGTATTTTAGGAATTTTAGCTTATATGTGCTCAAAATTTTTTAAGGATGGTAATAGATAATGTTTTTGACAATGACTACTAGGAAATTAAGTCAATTTCTGAAAATGAGTTTTAAATACCTTTAATTTTGGAAAAAGGACTGATTTTTAACAAGGTTAAAATTGTGAGTGTTTATGTTGCAATTAGACCAGAGTGTTAAAATTGAACCTAATATCACCCCATCAACAATTTTCACATTAGTTTTCCTCCTCTGCTTGGTTTCTGTCATCTTTTGTTTTCCAAACACATTCCATTTTATTTTTTATTCCCAAACTATATTACCTTGATTTCTATCAACACCTAAGCCTTAAACCTCTATAGATTTCAAGAAAGACACTAAAAATGACCATAGTTTTCTCCATTATCAAGTTGTAGGCTTCCTGGGCTTTCGACAAAACCTTTTTTTCTTCCACTGGAGGTAACTATTCATTTCCCTATTATGTTTTAGTGTTATTGGATCCTTAAAAATGAGTTTTAGCCATTAAATCGTGAATTTTGAATAATAGCTAAAACTGGGGTCTTAATGGTAAATTTTGGGTTTTTGAGTAAAAACGTAATTGTAAAGTTCTTTTCAATTAGTTTTGATGTAATTAGAAGGTTTCTAAAGCTACATTGAAGTTTCGTTAAGGATTTCTGGAGTTTTAAAGAATTTTCATCAAAATGGCCAAAACTTGTTAAAAAATGTCAATACCATGAACTGAGCAGTTCTGTGTAATTTTAAGGTTGGGAATTAGTCGTAGATGATTATGCATATGAAAGAAATTTTTTTTGTGCAAAAATATTAAGTGTAGGTCGAGATATACGAATTTATAATTTTCCATGTCGAAGGTTTCGGTTAAAAGTGAGCATAGCTTAGGCTATTGGTTTTGACTATTTAAAGTGAGTTAATGATCGATTGTTGATTTTATGTTTGTATGCTTTATCTTGTTGAAGTTTCGGAATCTATAAGACCTTCAAATAGTAGAGACAATGGCAAACCAAAGCTTGTCTGAGCTTTCGTGTAGCATCCCAAAAATCGAGGGTTAGTAGAATCAGGTTTTTTAACGGAAAGAGAGTGGTCATGCCTTAACTTTTAAGATTATATATGCATTTTGAGGAATTAAATGAGGTATTGGTTTGTTGGTTAAGTGTTAGCAAAATGTTCCTTGAAACCCAAGTTCAAATTCCTTCTCTCTCACCATTTTTATTATTTTACAAATTTTGCCTTAAACCCTAGTATGTGAAATGCATTATTTTCAAAATAAATATTGCAAAATTAATTCAAGAATGAGGAAGAAGTCTAGTGGTTAAAAAAATATGATAAAACATAGAAATTAAATGAGGTCACAAGTTCAAATCCTTTCCTTTGCAAAATAATTAAATTTTACAAAATCTCTTATTTTTTTTAATGTGTGTGCCATCCATACCCTTGAACCCTAAGTATAAGTACAATTTTTTATTGTATTTTCCAGCCTTTAATTTAAATTTTCCCTACCCTAACCGTTCACCCTCTTCCTCTCCTCTTTTCTTTTAAATTTTCTTTCTTTCTGCCATTGTTGTCGTCGCCTACACCTCCAATTTTACCATCTGTTTCTTCTTCTTTTTGCATCAAGATTGTGCACCATCTCCTTTACTATGTTGCTTCCAATTATCCTCATCTAAATCAGCCCCAAATTTGAAATCTTAAACCCAAGATCGATCACGAACATTGCCAAGAAAGTTTCATTGCCGTTTCTCACAACTAGCTTGGGTAAGATCTCTTTTCTCTTCAATTTCTTGATTAATCTTGTCAACTAAAAACCAAATTTCTAAATCTAGAATTTGGTGGATTTTAAATGATTTCAAAGGCATTTTTCCAAATTTTATTGAGATCTCAAACCGTTTAAAAATTCAACCCCAATTTTGGCCACCATGGGTGGGGGTGCGTGCGCCTATGTGCAAGAAAAGGGGCTGTTTTGTTTCTTGGGTCTTGTCAATTGTGTTCTTGAACCCTCTTAATCAGCCTTTAATCACATGTTAATAAGGTAGAGACGTTCTTGATCAATTAGCCAATCGTATCCCACAAATCGTGAAGCGTAAGTGTAATTAAGGATAACTAGTTTGTTATTTTCACATAGTTGTTGGGTAAATGTTATGAATTGATTAAATTAAGGAATTTAATAATTAATTAGCTACTTATTTTTCAGTATATTATTGAATTAGATGCTGACCCAAATGCCCCAAATCATCCGTAAAGGCGAAGAAGGATTGTACATACGATTCGCATCGATACAGTGTAAGGAATCTAAGTAGTTTTGATTCATAAAATAGTTATAATTTCAACGATTGGTTTGAACTCATAAGTGGGTGTTTGGGGGCTGGTTTAATCGTAAATCGATTGAATTTATACTAAATTTCAGTTTAGGTTCATTTAAGGAATTATTAACGAAAATTGGAAGATTCACTAGTGTGCTGCGAGGAAGCGAAAAATAAGGTGTGGGTCCTATAGTCATAAAATTGTTTGGAAATGTTAAATATCATGTTATATGTGATAAATTATTGAGTGGTTGAACCAGGTATGTTTCGAGCCTTCAAAGATTAACATGTTGGCCAAATTGCTAGTTTGATAGTATGAATGTTTGGTTGAGTTTGTAGTTGCATATTTGAGTTATGAGATATGAGAATGTTTGACTGAATGATATAATGTGTTGAAATATTAAGCTTATGTATGATTTAAATGCATGAGATATTTGTTATATTGTGTACTGAAAAGGGAGCTATTTATGCACAATGAAAATCCGTAAAGTATGTGAAATTGAACGTTATTGATTGATACCAACACAATGGTAATTAGAAAGATTGGAACACTATTTCCATTTACTGAAAGTATGTGATTATTGAAGACATGCTGAGCATGTCGAATAAATGTGTAAAGTATTAAGATATGATTATGTATGAGATTGTGTGACATATTACCTATGCATTAGGTTGGGATTTTGTGGTTGACGGAGGAGTTCTATGGAGTATCGATGACATATTAAGTTCGTATTATTCGTAGTTAGGGCACTGCACTTGGAGTACCGAGGGGAATGGCGATTTATCACATTTTTACTGGCAACTTGTCTGCATTTTTACAGGTAGAATTTTCTACATTTTGTTATCAGTGGTTTTAACCACAACGGGCTTAAGGCCATAATGTTTTGGAGCTCGAATGAAGGGTTCTAAGGAACTCGTGGTGTGTAGCGGATGGTATGGGTTGGAACTTTTTTGCATTGCATCATGCTCACGACAAATTCAAATGTTATTGATTTATGATATATGTTGTATTGTGTTGTACTGAGTGGTGTCGAAATTAATGATTGTTTCTCAAATGAATGATGTCCCATGCTCATACACTGTTTGACATCAATTTGATAGTGGCTATGTAATGATATGAAATTCCTATGATGGTTCTATTTTCTTCTATTAATGCTAATATGTTTCATTGTATTTGATCTTTTTGTGTGTTTAAATAATTGTTGGACTCACATTGAACTTTTCATAAGCTTACCCCCAATAGTGTTTAACTTTTCAGGTAAACCTCGAAACTAGGACCGGACCCGGCACACAGTGAATCACCTTGGACCTCAGACTATTTTTAATAAGTATTAACCAGCTTCTATTGGTTTTAGTTTGTATTTTCTTAAAAACTATTTTTGGTCTGTGGCTTGGTAACTTTTCATTTGGGGATTTCTGCATGCATGGATTACTCAAACATAATAACCAAGAAATGCATGATATCTGATTTAAGTAAAAATTGACATTGTTCCCTAATTTCCGCTGCATTGCAAATGAACCCTTTTTGAAAAAAATTTGGTAAGGCAACTTAGTTTCCAAAATGACTTGGAAAATGGTTTTTTTGCTGAATTAATTTAACATCGAGTTTTTTTAAAGAAGAGCGAAAAGCAACCGATTTTTTCTAAAACAACACTATCAAAAATAAAATGAATCCTAAGTATACACGACCTAATGAATGAATTCTTTTAAGCTAACTTAAAGAACACCTACGATTTTCTCTAAAATGAGTTTATTTAAGGTTTTCAAAAGTAACATAAGTTAGCTTCGCCATTTCGGTGACTAATGTAGCCTTCTTAATCTAGCCATAACGTCTAGGCCAAGTTTGGGAGGTTACATTTCGGCTTTTTAGCGAAAGCATATTTCTGATGAGTATTTTAGAATCGCTGCTCATAGATTATTCATTGTGTAATTGAGAATTTAGAGGTAGCCTAAATCCTTACTCTAATTCCGAGAGTATGTGTTCTCACGCCTATGATTAAATGTGATATATGTGTACTTTTGCAATTGTGAAAACATGAACATATATGAGATGCTATGGCATGTGCTATAAGCTTGTGATGACTTTTGTGAAAGAGAATACGTGGGTATGTCATTTGTGACAGTAAATATGAGGATATGTTTTCATACCATGTGATAGTGATTATAATGTGCTAATGATGTGAATATGCAGTGAATATGTGCAAAAAGTCTGTAAGTAAATATGTGATAGTAAAGTGGATATTTTGGCCTTGTGATCTTATGATATTGTTAGATATAGTTGGCATGCCATAGGATTGTGAGTACTCACGTTTGTGATGTGTTGGAGATCTGTGTATCCTATGTGTGGTGATAGAGTCAATATTATGTTTCATAACCTCAAGAGCCACAATATCTTATAATGTGACTAAATGTGATTAAATATGGTTTATATGTGCTATGATATATGATTAAATAATCATGTGGTTAATGTAATAAATGTGTAATAGTATAAATGGAAGATGATTAAACGTGTGAAATGTGATATTAGAATTAAATATGTATGAATATGTTACATGTGTACTTAATTGATGCATAATGACTTGTTTGCGTAGTGGTTGTTCTGAGCATTCACTGAAATTGTTAAGCTCACCAAATCCTTTTTAACCATTGCAGATAAGTAGTGCCGGTGTGAGCAGTGTGGTCTCGAGAGGTGATCCAAGCTAGAAAATTTAGTTGCTATTTGTAGGTGTTCTTTTAATTATTTGTGTTTTGCGAATAACAAGGAATGTGGTATATGTTATGTTGGTTTTGCTATGATTTTTAGTTGTTTGCATGCCTATTGTGCTTAGGAGCTTTGTAGATTTTAAATATGATGTTTGGGACTGTTAATTGAGACATTTCAGTGTTTATTTTATGAGAAAACTGATGCATGATGTTTAGAACCTATTTGAGATTTATTTATGTGATGTTATATGTTGTGTTTTTATGTTCTGGAATAGAGGTATCGATATTCGGGATTTAACAATGATAGCTATGTAATTTTCGAAGTGCAGGAATTCAGTTTAGTTTGTTGGTATCAAAATTTTGTCACGTGTATCGATACTTGAGGTAAAATTATCAATTTTTTTAGTGGTACCGATATTTTCTGAAAGTTGGGTTTTTAAGTTGTGAAATAGTAAGCTAATTTGGTATCGGTTTTCCTGACGATATCGACACCACTTGAGAGAATTATCGATACCATTCTACCAGTATTGATACCTACGTAACAGTTTTGGGAAATTTTGCTAAATGGTCCTAATGCATGTTTAGTGCTTGTTTTATGATTATTCAATGAATATTTAGCATGATTCAACTTCCTTGGAGTGTGTATGGCTTACGTTTCATGTGAAGGCTATTATATTAAAAGAAAAAAATGCATGTGTAATAATGTGATGGTTTACGATGAATAGAAAAAGAGATGGTGGTATAGCATCTTGTTCTCGAGCTCAGTGACCAGGCCTAGTATAGGGTGTTACATTTGGTGATATTAGAGCCTTGGTTCATTAACACTCGGATCTAGGTGATTGTTGTTGATATGCTGATTGGGGTTTCGAAAACCCATGAATTTAGAAATCCAAGTGATTAAGTTATTCTGATTGCTTGAATTGCATGAGATATCTCTTGTTCTTAATGTATGTGGGGTAGGAATGGGAGCACATTGCCTTTAATCGTAAATTTTGCTTGCAGGAACGAGACTTGGATCATTTCCCCTGCCACTCACACCTTTTTATTTGTTTGTGTATGTTAGATTAGTTTGATATGCCTCTTAAACATTTGAATTTGAGAGCTAGTGCTCAAGAGGATGGTACATCCTCTGCACCTCTTGTGCCGTCGCGTAGAGTGAACATACCTAATGAGGGTGTAGGCCCTCTGATGGAAGCGATAATTGGGGCATTTCAACGGATTGCTAGTGCTAACCCTACTTCTGCATTTGCCAATCTTGCACCTGTGAATCCTAGGTTACTGCTTAAACATCTTTGGGCGTTGGGTGGTAAAGAATTTTCTAGAGTTAAAGGGGCCGATCCGACCATAGCTGAGTACTGGTTGGAAGAAGTTGAAATGATCCTCAAGCATATGTCCTTTTCTGACGAGGAAAATTTGGGTTGCACAGTGTCCTTACCCGATAGTGAAGTTTATCATTGGTGGAATACTTTCAAGAGAGGTACAACTACTGATCGTCTGACTTGGGATTACTTCCCTGAGGTATTTAGGAGGAAGTTCATAGGTCAACAGTATATGGAAGCTAGTAAGCAAGAATTTTTGGACCGTGTGTAATGTGGTTTGTCTTTGGCTGACTCTGAGGCACAGTTTGTGCGACTTAGTCAGTATGCTCCTGATATAGTTTTGAGTTAAAAGGACTATTGTAAGAGGCTCCATTTTGGGCTCAATTGAGAGATTCGTGTTTACTTGGTGCCCAAAATGTAGAGTTTTTTTATGAGCTTGTGGAAATAGCCAAAGCTGTTGAGGAGACTTTGGCTAAGCCAGGTCGTTCTGTGTTGGCTGAGACTGGTAAGAGGGCTTCTGATGGTGCTTCTGGACGACCGCCCAAGAAAAGGTGAGATAATTACAGTTTTGGTAGGGGTGCGAGACGTGGGTCTCAACCAAGTCAATCAAAACAGCAGAGTAATGTTGTAGCTAACACTGGTGGTTTGACTGGTGATTCTGGACGGCCAATTTGTGCACATTGTGATCGTAGGCATCTTGGAGAGTGTCGTAAGTTGACATGTGGTTATTATAAGTGTGGTTCAAAAGAACATTTTTAGAGGGATTGCCTGAATAAAGTTGAGGTTTCAGAGACTAAAAGTTCGACACCTATTTCTGCACCTGCTAGGGGCCGAGTTCATGGTAGAGGCAATGGGAGACTTGTTGGACAACGAATTGTTACTCACACTGTTGCTTCACAAGTTGAGTCTAGAGCTCCAGCTCGGGTTTATCCTATTAGGGAACCTGAGGATCAAGGTCCGACTAATGTTATTGTAGGTATTTTCACTTTGCAATTTATTCCATTGTTTTCCTTGGTTGATTTTGGTTCTACACATTCGTATATTTTGAGTGAATTAGCTTGTAAGTTAGGGATTCCTGTAGAGATGATTGATTCTAGTATGACTGTAATAAGTTCCTTTAGAGAAAGTGTCGTTGTGAATAAATTTTTTCATAGATGCCCCATTATGATACAATGGTACGTTTTCTCTATGGATCTCATGGAATTACAATTTTATGGTTTTGATGTTATTTTGGGTATGGACTGGTTGACTGATCATAAGGCTAAGGTAGATTTGAGACGAAGCGATTACATTAAGGAATAGTGATGGGTTGGAAATTGTTGTAGTTGGTGAAAGATCGAGATTTTTGTATAATGTTGTTTCGACAATGAAAGATGAAAAGATTATGGGAAAATGTTGTATAACTTACTTAGCCTAAGGAGTTAAGAGTTTAGGATGTTCGCACTGTTAAGGATTTCCTTGACGTGTTTCCCTAAGAGTTGCCTAATTTGTTGTCAGATCTAAAGTCGAGTTCGGTATCGAGCTCTACCCTGGTAATGCACCGGTGTCTATTGCACCTTATCGCATGGTACCAAAGGAGCTCAAAGAGTTAAACATTCAGTTACAAGAGTTGCTAGATAGAGGATTCATTCGACAAAGTGTATCTCCGTGGGGTGCACCAATTTTTTTTGTGAAGAAGAAAGATGGTATGATGAGGATGTGTATTGATTATAGGAAGTTGAATAAGGTGACTATTAAGAATAACTATCCTTTACCTCGAATCGTTGACTTGTTTGATCAGTTTCGAGGTACAACGGTGTTCTCAAAAATTAATCTTAGATTTGGGTATTATCAGTTGAAGGTGAATGAGACTAATGTTCTGAAAACCACTTTTAGGACTCGGTATGGGCATTATGAGTTTTTGGTGATGTTGTTTCGTTTAACTAATGCCCCTGTTACTTTCATGGATTTCATGAATTGAGTGTTCCATTCGTACTTTGACCAGTTTGTGATGGTCTTCATAGATGATATTTTGGTGTATTCTTGTTCTGAGAAGGATCATGATGAGCACCTAAAGTTTGTTTTGCACATTGTTATGGATAAGCAGTTGTTTGCTAAGTTAAGTAAGTGTAAATTTCGGCTTAAGGAAGTTGCGTTTTAAAGACATATGGTATCGACAGAAGGGATCCAAATGGATCCTAAGAAGATTGAGGCGGTCTTAGAGTGGAAGCCACCTAGGAGTGTTATCGAAGTACGAAGTTTCTTAGCTTTGGCTAGATATTATCATAGATTCGTTGAAGGTTTTTCCCTTACTGCTACACCTTTAATGAAACTACTTCAAAAAGATGTGGTTTGTGAGTGGACTAATGAAAGGTAGAAGAGTTTTGAACAACTTAAGCCAGTTTTGACTAAGGTACCTATGTTGATTCAACCAGAACTTGGAAAAGATTTTGTGGTTTATAGTGATGCTTCGTATTCGAGTCTTGGTTGTGCATTGATGCAAGAGGGTAGAGTTATAATTTATGCTTCAAGGTAGTTGAAGACACATGAGTGCAACTATCTTACCCATGATTTGGAATTAGCTGTTGTGGTATTTGCACTTAAGATTTGGCGCCACTATTTTTATGGAGAGAAATGTGTGATTTGTACTAATCACAAGAGCCTTAAGTACCTCCTCACCCAACAGGATTTGAATTTAAGGCAGAGGCATTGGATTGATGTTTTGAAGGATTATGACTATGTGATTGAGTATCATCCTAGCAAGGCAAATGTTGTTGTTGACACATTAAGTAGGAAATCGATGTTGGAGTTGAAAGTTATGTTTACGCGGTTGAGTTTTGCTAATGATGGTGGTTTTTTAGCTGAACATCAAGTGAGGCCAACGTTGTCTTAATAGATTAAGGAGAAACAACTATTAGATGGAGATTTGTTGAAGAGGATTCGTCAAGTTGAGCAAGGGGTTAAGGGAGACTTTAATGTTGATGCATAAGGTATCTTGAAGTTCTGAGGTAGGTTGTGTATGCCGCAAGATGTGGATTTAAGAGAAGCGATCCTTACGGAGGCGCATAGTAGCCTTTACACTATACATCCCGGTAGTGGTAATATGTATCATGATCACCGTGAGATTTATTAGTGGCCTTGGTTGAAGCGTGATGTTATGGATTTCGTGGCTCGATGTTTTGTTTTTCAAAAGCTGAAGGCTAAACATCATTTTCCATCAGGTTTATTGTAATCGATTACGATTCCTGAATGGAAGTGGGAAAAGATCATTAGATTTTGTTTCGGGTTTGCTTTTGACACTATTGAAGAAGGATTCAGTTTGGGTTATAGTAGATCAGTTTTCGAAGAGTGCGTATTTTTTGCTAGTGTGTACCTATTATTCTTTGCAGAAGTTGGTAGAGTTTTACATTGTAGAGATTGTACATCTTCATGGAGTTCCGATTTCTATCATCTTCGATAGAGATCCACATTTTATGTTGAGGTTTTAGAAGAGTTTGCAAGAGGCTTTGGGGTCGAAACTTACTTCCAGTACTGCTTATCACTACCAAACGGATGGTGAATCTGAGATTGTAATTCAAGTGTTAGAAGATATGTTGCGAAGTTGTTTTATCGAGTTCAATGGTAGTAGGGAGCAATAACTGCCTTTAGCAGAGTTTGCTGCTGAACCAGTGGAGCCGAGTTTTAATCCTGAGTTGACCATTCCAATGCCACCTTCTTTAAACACTATGAAGAAATTGAAATTCTCAACTATGATGGATATGTGGGAATTCATGCATAACCAACAACTAGCTTACTGGAGATATGCAGAAGTTAGAGATGATACCATACGAAATACTTTTCAGAATATCCCTAACACTTTTGTTCCTGAGTTCCTAGATTATATCTTCGAGACATGGCAAGAGGAGATTGTAGGATCAAGTGCGATAAAAAAAGGGAAAATAAAAAAGACATGTAGGATGACACGAATAAAAAGGGGAAAATTTCTTTTTCTTAACATTTATTTATTTTTAGGCATTTATATTTCTTTCATAGTTAATATTTTGCTTTCACATAATAAATAAGATATTGCAAGCATAAATAAAATAAGCTCAATACCTCTTCATTAGAAAAAAAAGAAAGTGATGTGGTAATGGGAATGAACATGTCTCGGATGTATTATTGAGAAAGATTTGGTACTTAAGCAATCTTCATGACTCAGATCTCTTTCTTACAACCGTACCTAGTGTTCAATTTTCATTGATTACTTTGTTTTCGTAATGAGGACATTTTTTCGTTTTAAAGGAGGATAAGGCAATATTAGCATGAATTTTAAATTTTGTTTCTTAGGTAGGTTTCAATGCCTTCACATGAATATGCTAAAATAAAATAATGTTCAGAGAAATTTTTTTCCATAAGTTAGCTCAAATGCAAGTATGATTTCTTATTTTATTCGAGTTTTTTTATGTTATCCTGAGTTATGGAATGTGCGTATGTTCTTAGGTCTTATGTAGCCTTTTCCCATGAAAACTGAACTTCTTTTGAAATAGACATGCATGAAGGTTTAAATCCTTAGAATTGACTTAGTAACTTTCTTGAGGCAAAATCCTAGGAGGCATAAGAATCTTTGGATTGTTTGAGCCATTTAAGCCTACCATATGCATTTGACCCTTGAAACCTTAATTTGAGCCTTAAAGTCTATTTTATTGTTATTTACCTACATCATAAGCCATGCTACCATCTTTTTAAATTTTATCTTATTCTTGCATCTATCTTAACTATACTTGTCTTGGTGAGCAAAGATGTACATGTTCTTCGTATGTTTAAAAAAAAAAAAAAAGCTCTATTCAAATGTCAAGCAAAAATAGCAAAATAAATACTCAAAGTATTGAAAAATATTGGGCAAATGCTTCAAATTTAAGTTTGGAAGGGTGAAGAACCAATTAGTAGGAAGAATGTACCTCGAAAAGATCCAAGGTGAAGTTAGGATTAAGATTACTTAACCTTAAAATTGACTTCTATTTATCCCTACCTTAAGCCTAGCCCCATTACAACCTTATAAATTACCTATTGATTTGGATGAATATGCCGACTACATTAGTAGAGAGGGATTTCTAAGTTCAACATATGAGGACCACTTATTAGACCTTGTGATTGCTTTGTTTGGTTGATAAAGAAACTTTGATCGAATTGTGAATGTTATGTATGACCTTGAAAAGCATGCACTCTATAACTGATGCTAGCATTTTTCCGCACTTAGAATAAAATTTTGAAATAATATTTGCATATGAGTGACTTTTCAATAAAAAGAATTTGTGAGCATGGTTTTTTTGATGCATGGTTATGTGTAGAGATTGGTGCTGCTTAAACTTATTGCAAAATTTGCCTTAGCAAAAGTTATGCTTTACGTGAAACATTACTTGGGTCAAGCAATGGATTAAGTTTGGGGGTGTTTAAACTCTAAGTTATATAGGTTTTCTCTAGTAGCTTTACTTAAAAATAATACTAATCCTGAGGATTTGTTAATTAATTTAGTGAATTTTGCTCAAACCTAGATAATGGACATGAATTTATAAAATATGCAATTTTGTGCTTTATTACATGAATTTTATGTATAAATTAAATTATTTCATGTTATTTATTAATGTGTTATATTTAATTGTGCAGTGGGACCATGAAATTTTTTTAATAAAGAACTTATTATAAAGTTGCATGAACATGAGCTATTTATTTCCTATGTTGGATGGCAAAACCATGCTAAACGGGTCAATAATGTGTTATTTTGACCTAGTTAAAATGATGCTACATGGTGGACAAGTCTGATTAATTAATGCGTCACAGAACCGTCCAAAAAGGGGGAGTCAAGCCCAAATCGGCACAAACATGTTGGTTGTGGAAAAATATATTTTGGGATATTAACTACAAGTCCCTACAATTAGAGAATCATTGGAAATCAGCACACAAAGATTGCCCTTGAAACCGTCTAACCCATGCCCAAATTTAGCATGATTCTATGATCAAATAAAGGAACCGTCATCCACCTTCTTCCACAAAATGTGGCTGGCCAAGCAATGGAGAAATTGGAGAGATTCCAATCCCTAGTTTTAGTAAACTCTACCATCTACTTCAAGTATAAATACCCCCACTCATTCCCCATTTCAATCATTTCTACATCCCTCATACCTATATCCTTCATTCTTTACATCTCTCAATCATCATTCATTCTTTCATTTCCTCTATTCATTTCCACACATAGAATACCATATTTTCTTTCTCAGCCAAAAACCTTGGGAAGATTATCTCTTGGCCGACCACCTTGAAGAGCCATTAGCAAAAGAGCAACACAAGGATCGGAGGAAAATATCTTTAATCAAAGTTCACGAGACTACTGATTCGATAGAGTTTATTCTTCCTTTACTTTGTTATTTTGATTTTAATAATGTTTGTAATGTGCTTTATTATCTTATCATCAATAATGGTAGCTTACTTCTTTTTAGCTAGGATGATTGCATTTATTTAATGAAGTTTGTTTAAATCATGTCTATAGTGTTTGTGCCTCAGTCGATCATGTTTTCAACTAAACTCAAGTATGTATTTCATTCATACGTGATTAGATGCATTAGAATTAGCGAAGCAATCCTAACCAAACGACGGCTAGTGGACACAATAATAGAAATGTGCGTGCTTAATTTAGATCCTAACCAGAGTAAATTAAAGGTTCATAATAACTTTAATGAGTTCTATTATCTTGCATATTTTTTGTTTGTGTGATTAAACTGTTTCAAACCTAACCCATCTCTGCTACTTCACATGAATCCTAAGAAACCCTTAGTTTAATATGATTAGTAAAATGCCTATTTTATTAAGTAAAAGATTCTGAAAGAACTTAATTTGGTTTCCAAACGTATGAAAGATCGAGTTGCCATGGAATTATTTCTGAAAACTGTTAAGCATGATAAAAATAATCTAAGTTGAATAATGTAATTAAACTAGCCTATTCATGTTATTAATTGTTGAAGTCTGTGTTTTTGTGAAATTCATTCATACATTTCATTTCATACTTCGCATTTAGTTTAAATTGCATTAGGTATCAATCTTGCATCTTTATAATTTAATTTAATAAATCACCCATCACTCAAGATATTGTGTTTTCATCATCAAATTGTTAACTTTAATTTTGCAATATATTGATTAACATACGCAGTCCCTATGGAGACGATAACTCTTTTACTTACTTATTACTTGATATCGACTGTGTACACTTGCACAAACCAAGCGTTACACGAACTAGTTTGGCTTCGGAGAAACACCAAGATTTGTTTCCTAGCTCCCTTCTCTTTAATTTTCTCTTGTTTATGTTGTGATTATGAACATGAATATTTGTTGTGTTCTTGTTCTTAATTTAATTAAAATGACTTAAATTTAATTCGTGTTAGACTTATTGCATTCTGTTTGCTTAAATTACTAAAATTATAATTGTGTTGTTATTAGGCCTTGGTAGATTGTTCAATTAAATAAAATCATGCTTAGGTTATACTTGCATTACAATTTTAAGGTAACGAATGAATTAATTATTAATCGTGTTGAAATTGTAATTTTTTGACTCAGTATTTAATTGGTGTATGTTTAATCTTCTAAGGTAGATAAAGGTTAAATTAACGACGATATTAAACGGGTCATTAGTCTTGCATAACTTGTAAGATTATTGTTATTAAATTGTCTCAATGTAGGAATATGTTGTTACTTCACTTAATCTTATACTTATGAAAATTGATTAATTGTTTGAATTGACATTGGAATATGTTCAAGAGATTAACTAATTTAGTAAGTATGTATGTGTATTAGTTAACAAACTACCAAGTTGCCGTGAAATTATTCGTAACAACATGATCATGGGTTTAGTAATTCTAAGTTAAGAATTTTAATAGATCTAACACATTTATGCCATATTAATTAAAACTTGTCCTTTTAGAAATCATGCATTGAAATTTTTACTTTTTCTTTTTCTTAGTTAATTTTTAGTTTTAATAATCACTTCTTTGAATCAACATATTTTTCCTTCACCAAATTGTTTAAAGTTGTAACACCCCTAACCTGTATCTGTTGCTGGAATAAGGTTACTGAGCATTATCATAAAAACGTAACTTAAATCATTTATTTCCAATCATTTCATTAATCATAACATAATTCATTCAAACACATGCATATCGTCCCTTATTTAAGCCCTCGAGACTGGAAAAACACTTTTGAAATGATTTGGGACTAAATCGAAAACATTTAAAACTTTAGGGAAAAAGATGGAAAATTTCACATTGCAAGGATCACACGGCTGAGACACACACCCGTGTCTCAGGTCGTATAGGCATTTGAAGTAGGGACTCACGACCGTGTCCTAACCCCTAGCTATGGTCGTGCCAGTGTAACTCACTGACTTGGACCACACGGGCAAGCCACACGCCCGTGTGCAGGCCGTGTACCCTTCGAAATACAACCTTTAAAACCTACAGGGGACAGACAGCCGTGTCACATGGCCGTGTGTCACACACGGCTGAGACACGCACCCGTGTCTTAGGCCGTGTAGAAGAAATAGGCCGAATTCAAGCCATTTTTTTCACCCAATTCAAGCACACACCTACAAGCCATTTGCATATATAATCAAGCCTTAAAACGTGCCTAAAACATGCATAATAAGACCAAATCAAATACCAAATTCCATTCAACCAATATGCCATATAGGTACCTAAAATGCAAACATACAATTTATCTAAACAAATACATGTACTTAAAACATTTCACTCATCAACACTTAATTTATTTTCCATTACAAAACTTATCATAAATTGACCACATTTATACCATTACATATAGTTAATACCTACTTCAAAGCATAACTCCACTTAGTCTCATATAAAATATCAAATATGGTCATTCCAAACATACCTAAACATATGCATATTTAAGAATACCATATTAGAATCATGCCATATCAAAATAACCTTACCATTTGGACCATTTCTCACATGCATAAAAACCATCTAAATAACACAAATCTAGCCATTTCCAAATGGTTCCAACAACCAACATATATACAAACTATATTTCAATCATGCACATCTATTCAAAACCTTTCCAAAGCATACCATAACTTTAACATGTTGAGTTCAATTCATTACCTCCCATTTTGGCCACTCAAACATGCATTAACACATTGTCAAAATGACACACATCAATAAGGCATCAAAAGTACCAAGGTTAGATCAACCAAAATGACATATAAATGCCAAACTCATCAACTATTACAAATCAGAAGTCCACCTATACATGCAATTATAGCCTTGATCAAAACATCAGAATCTACCAATTTAATCTATGGATAGTGTAATAGGTCTCCGATGAGCTTCCAAACTGATCAAGCTTCTGATAATCTGTAAAGTAAGAGAAATATAACTACGTAAGAAATGAATGCTTAGTAAGCTCGTAGAACATGAAACATAACTTATCACTTCAATACTATAATACATAGATT
>CM025146.1:10389787-10401088 GCA_013467495.1 Gossypium gossypioides
AATCAGACCCAGGTTAGTTTTGATTTGGCAGTGTACAAGTCGAAGGCTAGAAGTCTTCCAGTTTCTAAGTACAAATTCGACTCGATTAATTCCCTGCATAGTTCAAGATAGGCTCATGGCAGGCTTTGACAAAGATGGCGTTGTGGAAATATGAGTCAAGGTAGAGATTTGTTAAGTATGACTCCTATTTCAGTCAAATTTGGAAAATAATCTTCTAGTTAAACTCTGTTTGTTTGTTTCAATCAAAATCTGATTAGTTTAGATTATTTTATTATTATTTAACCTATGAATTTAGCCTATAAATAGGCTCTTTTACAACCTTAGAAAACACACCCATTGGAGATTAGAACTCTTAACACTTTTAGAGAATTTTTTTGTGTTTACGTTTTGAGGGTTCTTTGTTTTCAGCTTTTTCGGGGTTTAGTTTTTTCTTTCTCCATCTTTTGTACTTTTCGTTCTTTTGCCATTATAGTAAAATTATCTTTGCCCATGATTTTTTATCCTCTTTGGAGGGTTTTTTCCACGTTAAATTTTTGTGTTCAATTTCTTAATTTCTTCTGCTATTTTTACTTGTTCGTTGCTTAATCGGGTCGATCCCCAATAGTGACAAACTTCATTATAGAAGTAAGGGAATGATGTTGTAACAATATAATAATTTGGTTTAGCTTAAATCATAGTTTGTACTAAGATTTTATGGTAGATTTTTTACTAGGCAATGCCTTGTAGATGTAAGTTGTTGATGTAAACATCTTCATGTGTTCAATTTTACTTGTTTCTTTTTTTTTTTCCTCAAGTTACAATTGGACAAATGACTGCTTAACAACTTCAAGACTTACGATTGATATTAAAGTTAAACATCATAAATAGTTGATGGAGATCTTGTTATTAGCTTTTGAAATATAGAGAATGTGAAGGAGTGAAGCTCAATGTCCAAACTCCTATTGCTTGATAGCACCAATTATGCATAATAGGATGTTCGTATGTGTACATTCATAAAGTCAATAGAAAATAAGACTTAGAAATCTATACTAGTAGGTTGGGCACCTAAACTACCAATAGATATGGCACTAAGACCATGAAACCAAAAATCACTTAGTATGTTGATGAAGATAAAACAACTCTAAGGCTTTCACTGTCATTTTCAATGGCATGTATTGTTAGAAATTTTTTTACCATTAGAGTAGTGAATTCATCATATTTGATAATTTACTAAAAAGGTCAAACTAATTATCCATGGAAATAAACAAATGTCAATCATTAATCTCTATGTTGGATTGTTCCCTCCCTTTTTTTATCAGGAAAAACAAAATGTATAAGAAAATATTGGCACCTTCATTAACTAAGGTTTAACTAATATTAGGTTGCATTATATAAACAAATTATAATGCAAGAAGACAACTTAAATTAATAGTCAATCTATATCGCTTACAAGTCCAATTAGGGAGATAACTTGTCTTAGCTATTGAAGCTGGGTTGACTCCCAGAAATAACTACATATATGTGATTTTCTGGACTAACAATACTTGGATAGGACCCAAGCTGAATTTATCCTAGACCCATTTATGGATTTATTCACTTGTGGCGCTCATGAAGCGACTTAACTAAGTTTTAAGAAAGTGACGATCATGTGTGTATATCTCATTTACTTTGACGTACTGAAAACCTGAGCTCTCATGGTAGTGGGCCAAAAGTTGGTACATTGGATACATGTATTGTGCGTACCATGAAATCAACTACTATAGTGGAATTTATAGCTCGAATAAAGAGTAAATGATATCCTCTCATTGACATTGTATGGATTATGAAAATAGACTTGGTTAGGGGTAATTTGTCTAGGACAAATGGTTTTATCATTACTAATTTGAGTAATAATCATTTCATTGCAGAAGATACAATGGTGACCATGAGATAAAATATATCAAATTAGGTGAATGAATTTAACCTAAAAGAATCAAGGGTATCCTATAAGGGGAACACACATACAACAAGGTCATTAAATGCTAAATACTTGTAGCTTTCGTAATGGTATCTAATAGGGAGATCATACATGGTACTTTAGTAGAATGACTCCGTTAGTGGAATAACTCCATAATAACTAAAAGCCATAACTTAATTACAAATTATTTAAGCCCTAATTATATATGTCTAGCCAATCCCTCCACTATCTCAACACAGGTTTTTAACGAATTGTGTTTAACATAAACACTTGTAAAGAACTGTGAGTGATTGAACACAGAGGAATTGTTCACTAGATTACTCATTACAGTAATAGGTATTTTCTTAGTTTAATGATTAGATTGATTTATGGTTAACTTAGTCATTTCAATATCTATTTGATTAGATTAAATAATGAATTTGAAGTGGAGTTAGATTTACTAATAATGTTATTTGATTATTTGGAATGGAATAAAATTATTTGAATAAAGTTACATGTAAAGGTCCGACTTTCAATGGTACTAGAAAATACGATTTTGGAACCCCATTTCCGTAACACAAGTCCGTAAATATAAAATATGAATATTTACGAAGTTACTATAAAAATATATTGAAAATTGGTTGAGTAATTTTGTTGAATTAATAGTTAATTAATCAGGGACAATGTTACGCCCTATATTTTATTTATTTTATGGCGTTAGTTTATGACACAAGGAATTAAATGGTTTAATGGTTAAGTGTGTGATTTATTTCTAAAAGATCTCATGTTCAAGCACCCACACTCCCACATTTTTATTTAATTTTTTTGACAAATACAGGTGGTCAACCCTCTTGTACCGTCCACCTCACTTGCCTTGTGGGGAAGGATTCCTTTCATTTTCTTTCTAGTCAACTTACCTTACTTAGCCTACTTTTCACTCCCATGATCCACTTTTGGTTCCTTTGTCCCACTTATTGCCTTTTTCTCTCCCTTATCATACCTTGGCTGGCCATGCACCTAGACACACTTTTATTTTTATTTTTCTTTCCTCATATTTTCTCTCCTCCTCTCCTTTTAGCCGCCCTTCCTCCTTGATCCTTCCTTTTCTTCTATTTTCTTTTGTTTTCTCCACTCCTCCTCATTTCTCATCCATTCCACCACCTCTAAAGGCCACCAAACCACCACCTTACCACCACCACCACTATCGACCACACTTAAATTCTCTAATGCTTCTTCTTTTCTCTTCCTCTTCTCTGGCAAATCCTCCTCTCTAATAAACTCTCCGTGGGAAGTTGTTGAGCTCATTTTTCCTTCAATTTATTGTTTTTCAAAATCTTGGATCTGTACACCCACTTTTGGAAGAGTGTGATTGGACGAACGATTACAATTCAAGATTTGATCTCTTTCTTCAGAAGTTGGATACGGAGTCATTGTCATCGGATTTGTGAAATCAGGTCTAGGGATTTACTCTGATTAAATATATGATATTATTGTAAATCGAGATAATATATATATGCGAGTATTAAATGATTATTTAAATAAATCTCTGAAAAGTAGAAATGGTGAATATGTTAAATATTCATATGGATTGATAAAATTCGATAAAAAGGAAGATTCTAAGTAAGTACTTCCAAAACTTCGGATATGTGATATCTTATATGTGATTATATGATTTTTCTGTTATACGTGATGTTTGTTTTCTTGATACCCATGTTATGTGATATATGGCAATTTTGTATATGCATCTATTATAAACATGACACCAATTTACTGATACTTTAATTCGCATGTTAAGTATGTTATATATGCCATATCACATGCATTGGGGTTGGGATAATGTTGTACGAAGGAAGATTTTGGTAGTTTAATAATCTGCAATTTTTGGTGGCTTGACCATAATATTCTGTATATGACAGTATATATGTAGTATCTGGTGGCTTGTCCACATTATTGGTGTGTTATTGGATGGACGAGTTCTAGGGAACTCATTATGATGTATAAAGGAGATGGGTAGGAACTATTTTCTAAAAAATCTATACTATTTCAGAAAAAGCATGGCATTGACATCGTCATTATGCATTCTGATAAATGTGATTCTGTGGTTGTATATTTATATATATGTGATATGTTAAATTGATGATGTTCAACATTAATTTCTGTTGATATGATTTGTAACCACATTGGGTTTTAAAAAGCTCACCACTTTAAGTTTCTGACTTTTCAGATAATAATCGAGGTTAGGATGGGCTCAGCTTATGGAGGTGCACTAGGAAAATTTAAGAAAATTTATTATATTTTGGTACTTGATATTTTGGGATTTGTTTTTATTTTTGTGGACTGTGGCTTGGGACTTACTTTTGGATTTTGGTTTTTTTGGATTGTTTCGCATGATTTGAATTTTTAAACTATCACTTAAGACTATTTATGAAATTGATAAGTAAAATTGGATTTTTTATAATAATGTCAAACTCAACTCAACGATTGTATTCTCAAACTCAATATTTCGTATTAGAAACTCAACACTACCTACTCATTAAACTGAGATTTTACAAGATATATGAAACATATGTTTGCAAAATGATGAATGTGTTTTGTTATTTTTCTACTGCGACATTTACTTGAAATATGTTGTTTTCTATAAACCGTCAATACTTGAGTTTTTCTAAAGGTAAACAACTTCAACAATACTTGGGTTTTCTTAAAACAAAACAAAATGACGTTTGAAAATGATAACAATTATTAAAAAGAAAATAGTTAAAAGATTTTCTACGCCAACAACATGACCAATGTGATCTTCGAAATTTATCCATAACGTCTAGGCCAGGTTTAGGGTGTTACATTTGGTGGTATCAAAGGCCGGTCCAAAACTCGAACCATGGTTTTTTTTCGAAAATGCATGCATATTTGTGAAAAAGGGTCTTTTGGGAAAAATCCACGCCATAGTTAAAACTCACTTTTGAACTAATTTTTTTTTGTTCTGAAAATTTGAAACCCTGAAACTGGCCCAAGGTAAGTACTTCTGACTTACTGAATTTTTAAATTGTCTATAGACTGTGAAACTCTAGATTCTGAAAACTATAGTGACGAAACTTTTAGAACTGAAAACATTCTAAAACAATAATGAAAGCTCTTTTCTAATTATTAGATAAAACTTCATAAAACTTAGAAATCCGATAAAAAATATGGGTACTTAAGGCATTCAAACTCGGGGTATGAGAGCTCGTAGAGAGCAGGGTTTGGGAACCCAAATTGATTCGTCTGTGTCGCAAGTGTGCACACTTGAATTTGTGACTGAACCTAAGCTAGTGGCTGACCAGGTTGAAAACACGCCTACTATTGAGGAGGATCATTAAGAGTCTATTGATAATGTTATGTCGTAGACCATGCTTAGGGTGTTACTGTGTGTAGTTGGAATCCGAGGTGGATCTAGAAACCGTGGGACTATCGCAACAAGGCTCCGATCTAAAAGAGCCAAATTATTTAGGGGTGTTGCTGGGATAACTCCCATTGTAGCAGATCATTGGTTAGAGGCTACGGAAAGAAATTTGGATGACATGGAATGCATGTTAGAGCAGAATTTGAAGGGTACAGTATCGCTGCTGAAAGATAAGGCTTACCACTGGTGGCAAGATGTTATGAAGGGTACCCAAGCTAAGAGACTGAGTTGGGAATATTTTTTGGATCCTTTCCAGAACAAATATGTGGGTAAGCGTTACGTTAAGGCTCGTAGACAGGAGTTGATTGAGCTCAAACAGGGGGATAGATCTATGGCCGAATATAAGGCCGAATTTCTGCTGCTGAGTCACTACGCTCAGGGGATGGTTACGACCGAGCAAGATAGGTGCGTCAGATTTGAGAACGAGCTAAGATATAAATTGATTGTGCTATTGGCCCCTCATCATGAAAGGGTTTTCGAAACATTAGTGGAGAAAACCAAGATAGTAGAGGGAGTGTAGCGTTTGGAACGCGAAAAATGGGATAAAGCTAGAGTTCCTGCAAAGAGAGATGTCGGTCCTACTATCCAAGCTCCATGACCTAATTAGTGGGCCAAAGACAACCAACTTAGGCAGAATGTTGCTACTACTATTGGTGGTGAGAGAGCCTAATATTGCACTACTTGTGGCAAGAGGTATCTAGGTGAATGCTGGAGTAGCTTGGGTGCATGCCTTAGATGTGGATCCTTGGATCATAAAATCAAGGATTGTCCCCTCCGGAATGAATAGATGCAAGCACCAGTCCAAAATCGAAGTCAGAATTAGAGAGTTGGACAGTCGCCTCAAAGAGGTTAAGGTTCAAATAGGGGTGGTAATGTTAGACAAAGACAAAGAGCTCAGGGTCAGGGTGCTAACCGAGCTGATGCTAGATAGCCTACACTGGTCTATACAACTAAATACAGAAAGGATCGTGACGTAGCTGATGTCATAGTAGGTACATTTACTGTTAATTTTGTACCGTATTTTGCTCTGATTGATATTGGTTCAACCCACTCATATGTTTCACACTTAATGGCTGATAAATTGAGAATAGAAGTAAAGGAGACAGTTAGTAATATGATTGTACTTAGTCCCTTAGGAAATCTATTTTTGTGAAAAATATCTATAAGCAATGCCCGTTAGAGATATAAGGAGAGGTATTTATAGCAAACTTGATGGAATTACCTTTCAGTGAATTCGATCTTATTTTGGGAATGGATTGGTTGATTACACCAAGTCAGTTTGGACTACGCTACAAAGAGGGTTACATTGAAAAATTTCGTTAGGAAAGAGATAATAATGGTGGAAGAGCGTAGAGATTACTTATCTAAAGTGATCTCCACTCTTGTGGCTGAAAAGTTGGTGCACAAAGGATGTGAAACATATTTGGCTTATATTCTGGATACGGGTGTTAGTGAATCATCTATTGAGAACATTCGTACAGTGAGGGATTATCTCGATTTCTTTCTAGAGGAGTTACCCAGATTGCCTCCAGAGCGTGAGGTTGAATTTTTCATTGATTTATTATTGGGAACAGCTCTAGTGTTCATCGCCCCAAATCGTATGACACCTAAAGAGCTAGTGGAACTTAAGGTGCAATTATAAGAACTTCTGGATCATGGATTCATTAGACCGACTGTGTTGCCATGGAGAGCTCTTATTTTATTTGTAAAGAATAAGGATGGATTCATGAGACTCTGCATTGATTATTGGTAACTAAATAAGTTTACCATAAAGAATTGATACCCTTTGCCAATGACTGATGATTTATTCGACCAGTTTAGGGGTCCAAAGGTGTTCTCAAAGATCAACCTAAAGTTCAGATACTATCAATTAAAAGTGAAAGGGATAGACGTTCCTAAGACCGTATTCAGGACTCAGTATGGTCACTAAGAGTTCATTATGAACCTAATGAATCAGATTTTTTAACCCTATCTTGATCAGTTTGTTGTGGCATTCATTAACGACATCTTGATCTATTCCAAGTCTGAATAGGAACATGATGAACATTTGAGAGTGGTTCTACAAATTCCCCGAGAGAAATAGCTAAATGCCAAATTGAATAAGTGTGAGGTTTGGCTTTACGAAATGATGTTTCTAGGATACGTAGTATCAGTTAAGGCTATCTATGCCGACCCAAAAAAACTTGAGGCTATCATGGACCAAAAGAAACCTAAGAATGTCAATGAAATCTAAAGTTTCTTAGGACTGACCAGCTACTATAGGAGGTTTGTGGAAGGGTTTTCCTTGGTTGCAGCTCCGATGACCAAGCTATTGAGGAAAAGTACACCTTTCAAGTGGACTGAAGAGTAGCAAGAGAGTTTTGAATAGCGTTAGTCTGTCTTAACTCAAGCGCCTGTTCTGATTCAGCCAGAGTTTGTGAATAATTATGTCATATACAATTATGCGTCTCATATCGGTCTTGGTTGTATTCTGATGCAAGACGATAAGGTTGTGGCGTATGCCTCGAGATAGCTTAAGCCTCATGAGTGTAATTATCTAACCCATGATCTCAAACTTGCAACTGTTGTTTTTGCCCTCAAGATTTGGAGGCACTATCTTTGTGATGAGAAGTGTATTATCTACACGGATCACAAGAGCCTTAAGTATCTCCTCACCCAAAAGAAGTTAAACTTGAGGTAGAGGAGATGGATTGAGTTGCTTATGAATTGCGATTGTACCATTGAATATCATCCAAGAAAGGCGAATGTTGTTACCGATGCACTAATTAAGAAGTCGATGACCAATTTGAGAGAGATGTTGTAAAGGTGAGCTTTACTGATGATGGAGGTTTACTTGTGGAGTTGCAAGTGAGACCTACCCTAATGGATGAGATTCGATCGAAGCAATCTATTGGTGCATCTTTCGCACCTCGATTCAAGCAAGTTGAAGAAGGTAAGACTACCGACTTTGGCCTTAATTCTGTTGAAGTTTTAAGCTTTCATGGGAGACACTGTGTGCCCGATAATCAAGAGTTGATGGTCTATACTTTGAGAAGCGCATAGTAGCCCTTATACTATGCATCTTGGAGGGAATAAGATGTACCAAGACTTGAGAGAACTGTATCGGTGGCAAGGGCTAAAGCGTGATGTAACCGAGTATTTGAGTAAATGTCTAATGTGCCAGCAAGTTAAGGTTGAGCATCAGTTCCCCTCTGGTTTGTTACAACCTATTCAGATTCCCTAGTAGAAGTGGGAACGTGTGACCATGGATTTCGTTAGTGGGTTGCCTTTGACACCTACTAAGATGGATTTAGTCTAGGTTATAGTGGATCGACTAACTAAGCTAGCACACTTTCTACATGTTCGTACTGATTATTCGTTACATAAGTTGGCAAGGTTGTACATTCCAGAGATTATGAGACTTCATGGTGTGTCATTGTTCATCATTTCCGATCGAGATCCTCGGTTTACATCTGAATTTTGAAAAAAAGTTGAACGAGGCTTTGGGAACTCGATTGAACTTAATACAACATTTCATCCACAGTCTGATGGGCAATCTGAGCGATTTATACAGATTCTAGAGGACATGTTGAGAGGTTGTATGATTGACTTCAGTGGCAATTGTAAGGAACACCTGTCATTAGCCGAGTTTGTGTACAACAACAATTTTTAGTCAAGCATTCAGATGGCTCTTTATGAAGCACTGTATGGTTGCAAATGTCATACACCTCTATGTTGGACTGAGTTTGGGAAAAATAAAGTATTAGGTCTAAATTTGGTGTAAGAAATTGAGAATATGGTGAAACCAATTCAGGGTCGATTGAGAGCAACATCTGATAAAAAAAAACCTTATGCCGACTTGAGGCGGAGGGATATGGAGTTCAGTCTTGGAGATCAAGTTTTGCTTACCATGGAAAAAGGTACTGAGGTTTGGACGCAAGGGCAAGCTGAGCCCGAGATTCATTAGACTTAATATAGTTCTTCAGAGGGCTAGACTAGTGGCTTACCAGTTAGATTTGCCTTCAAACTGGACTGTATTCATGATGTGTTTCATGTTTCTACGTTAAGGAGATATCGTTCTGATCTATCTCACGTGATCTCGATTGATGAGGTGGCGGTGAGACCTGATTTGTCATATGAGGAAGAACCTATACAGATTTTGGACCACGAGGTCAAGACATTGAGGAAAAAGCAAATTCCCCTAGTAAAAGTTTTATGGTTGAATCATGGTGTTAAGAGATCTACTTAGGAACCTGAGAAATCGATGCATCACCTCTACCTTCACTTGTTTAGACCAAGTAAATTTCGAGGACAAAGTTTATTTTAAGGTGGTAGAGTTGTCCCACCCCATATTTTATTTATTTCATCGCATTAGTTTATGACACAAGGAATTAAATAACTTTGTGGTTAAGTCTGTGATTTGTTTCCAAAAGGTCTAATGTTCAAGCTCCCACACTCCCACATTTTTATTTATATTTTTTTGACAAATTCAAGTAGTCAACCCCCCTTATGCTGTCCACCTCACTTGCCTTGTGGGCAAGGATTCCTTTCCTTTTCTTTATAGTCAACACACCTTACTTAGCCCTTTTTTCACTTCTATTATCAACATTTTTTTTCTTTTTTTCCCTTATTGCCTTTTTGCCTCCCTTACCATACCTGGGTTGGCCATGCACCTAAACACACTTTTATTTTTAATTTTTAATTTTTTTCTCATATTTTCTCTCCACCTCTCCTTTTAGCCGCCCCTCCTCCTTACTACTCTCTTTTCTTCTATTTTCCTTTGTTTTAACCACCCCTACCCTTCATTTATCCTCCATTCTACCACCTCTAATGGCCACCAAACCACCATCGAACCACCGCTATCGTGGCTACACTGTGGTTACACCATCACCGCGTTGTCGTCGTCGACCACAATTAAATTCTCCAATTCTTCTTTTCTCTTCCTCTTATCTGGCTAATCTTTCTCTCTAATAAATTTTCTGTGAGAAGTTGTTGAGCCCCTTTTTCCTTCGTTATTATTGTTTATCGAAATCCCAAATCTGTACCCCCACATTTGGAAGAGTGCGACTGGATGAAAGATTACGATTCAAGACTTGATCTCTTCCTTTAGAAGTTGGAAACAGAGTCATTATCATCAGATTTGAAAAATCAGGTGTGGAGGTTTACTCTGATAAAATATATGATATTATTTTAAATCGAGATAAAATATATATGCGAGTATTGAATAACTATTTAAATAAATATCTGAAAAGTGGAAATGGAAAATACGTTAAGTACTCATATGGATTGATAAAATCTGATAAAAAAGGAGGATTCCAAGTAAGTAATTCTAAAACTTCAGATCTGTTATATGTTGTATGTGATTATATGATTTTTCTGATATACGTGATGTATGTTTTCTTGATACCCATGTTATGTGATATATGACAATTTTACCTATGCATATATTATATATCTGGTGGTATATCTGTATTATCTGGTGGCTCGACCAAAATATTATGTTTTTGGTAGCTCGACTGCAATATATGGTAGCTTTTCCACATTATTGGTGTATTATTAGATGGACGAGTTCTAGGAACTCATTATGGTGTGTAGATGAGATGGAGGAGATGGGTAGGAATTATTTTCTGAAAAAAATGCATTGTTTCTGAAAAAGCATTGCATTGACATCGTCATTATGCATTTTGATAAATGTGATTCTATGGTTGTATATTTATGTATATATGTGATCTGTTAAATTGATGATGTTCTGCTTTAATTTCTATTGATATGATTTCTAACCACACTAGGTTTTAAAAAGCTCACCCTTTTAAGTTTCTGACTTTTCAAATAATAATCGAGGTTAGGATGGGCTCAGCTTATGGAGGTGCACTCGGAAACTTTAAGAAAATTTATTATATTTTGGTACTTGATATTTTGGGATTTGTTTTTATTTCTGTAGACTGTGGCTTGGGACTTACTTTTGGATTTT
>CM025146.1:10419189-10431907 GCA_013467495.1 Gossypium gossypioides
CCAACACCCGAAACATGAAATCCCTAATGACATGTCATTTGTATCCTACGAATTCCTAAGGTTCAACCGGAACTCCATAACCGTCATAGCATTGATTTATTTATACACCGTTCAATTACATTATGAATTACATATTAACATACATTTGAATAACATGAATATAACAATCGTTCATACGAACGTACCTCGATGACTAAGGGCGTAGTCGAAGAATGAAAGACTAATCCAAAGCTTTCACATTTTCGCGATTTAGATCTGGTTAAGGTTTATCTTGATATAAATAAATAATTATATTCAATTAAGTCCTTCAATTAACCTCAAACATTCAATTCAATCCATAACTCATGGTTATGCAAAATTACCAATTTTCCCCTAACATTTTAACTTTTTCACAATTTAGTCCTTAAGCTTATAACATAAAATCTAACCATTTTAATCTAAATTTATGTTAATCAAACATACAAGGGACCTTAAAACAATTCATATTTACCATCATTTCATAATAAAACCCTAGAATTTATACCTTTAACAAATTAGTCCCTAATTCCAATTTTCATAAAAAATCACTTTACAAAACTTGTTTATTTTTCAATAAGATTCATAACCTATCATTTAACATAAAAAATCATTCAAGAACATTCATGGAAAGTCCCTCAACCTTTAACAGTTTTGCAAATTAATCCATGGGCTATCTAGATTAAGCTAAAACGATCTCAAAAACATAAAAATCATTAAAAATGGGTATAAAAATCACTTACATGCAAGCTTATAGTGCTAGTCGAAAATTAAAGCTCAAAAATGGCTATCCTTATTCAATTTTCAGTGGTGAATTGTTTTAGGAAGATGATACCATCTTTTACTTAGTTTAATTTAAGATTTTATTTATTAAATTACCTTTTTAACCTTGTTTATTAATTAAACAAAACATCAAACTCATGCCCATCTTTGTCCACTAACATTATGAATGGTATAATTACCATTTAAGTCCATTAGATTTCCTTTCCATAGTCTTTTAGCCCCTTTAGCTAATAGAACTCAATTTTTACCCTTTTTACGATTTAATCCTTTTTACTTAATTAACTATGTAAACTTCAAAATTTCTTAACGAAATTTTAATATGACCTTACTATAATCCCATAAACATTAAAATAATTATAAAATAGTAATTTATTCATCAGATTTGTGGTTCCAAAACTACTATTTCGGTATCACTGAAAACGGGCTATTACACACATATCACCTTCATCTTGTCTTTAGTCTAGTGAACCAACTCAAGTCTAACTATTCACTTCTCATCTAACTCAACCCAACATAGAGGTGTTTGACACCTCCTTCCATACAATGCTTCAAAAAGTGTCGTCTAAATGCTTGCTTGGTAACTGTTGCTATATGTGAAATCTGCTAAGGGTAAATAATGTTTCCAACTTCCTGCGAACTCCAATACACAACTTCATAACATATCTTTGAACACATGTATCACCCTCTCAGACTGTCCATCTATTTGAGGATGATACGCCGTACTGAATTTAAGCTTCGAACCCAAAGCTTCTTGCAAACTCTTCTAAGATCTCGATCAGATGTAATGAAAACTAGCACACCGTGAAGTCTCACTATCTTAGTGACGTAAATTTCTACGAGCATTTGCAAAGTGTAGCTTGTGCGAACAACTAGGAAATGCGAACTCTTTATGAGGTGATCTACAATCACCCAAATAGAATCCTTCTTGGTCGTAGTCAGTGGCAAGCTTGACACAAAATCTATAGTGATCATTTCCCATTTCCACTCTGGAATCTTGAGTTCCTAAAGTAGTCCTGAAAGATACTGATACTCTATTTTGACTTTTTAAAAAGTTAGACACTTTGCCAAAAAGTCTCTAACAACTTGCTTCAAACCAAGCCACCAATAGAGTTCACGAAAGTCACGGTACATCTTGTTACTTTCGGGGTACATTATATATGGACTATTGTATGCCTCATTAAGAATAACACGTTGGAGCTTTTCATCATTGTGCACACAAAATATTCCACGAAAACATAGTACACCTTCTTCATTTAGTGCGAAGTCCCCTCACACACCTTGCTCCACTTGACGAACTCTTGTCGCCAACTCTTCATCTAAGGCTTGTTCTCCTTGATTTGTTGTGACAAATTTGGTTTCACTTGCAATTCCGTGAGCAATCTCTTATCACTTGTTACACTTAGCTACGCAAATAGAGCTCACAGCTCACTTACGGTCTTTTTGCTTAGTACATAAGCTACCACATTAGAGTTTTCAGGCTGATACTTTATCACACAGTCAAAATCCTTGAGTAGCTTTATCCATCTTCTCTATCATAGATTCATCTCTTTCCACGTGAGTAAGTACTTGAGACTCTTATGCTCTATATAGATGGTACACTTCTCACCATACAAGTACTGTTGTCAAATTTTAAGTGCGAACACCACTATTGCTAACTCCAAATCATGTGTTGGATAGTTACGTTCATGGACCTTTAGTTACCTAGAAGCATAAGCTACTAGCTTTCCTTTTTGCATTAGCACGCATCCTAAACCTGTGTGTGAGGCATCATTATAAACCATAAATTCCTTCTTTGGTTCTGGTTGAATCAACACGGGTGCTTTGGTGAGGATCGCCTTAAGTTTTTCAAAGCTCTATTGTCTTTTATTCTGTCTATACAAACTATTCTTTCTTCTGGAGTAACTTTGTTAAGGGTGTTACTATAGTGGCGAACCCCTCAACAAACTTACGATAGTACCTTACGAGCCCTAAAAAGCTTTGCACTTTAGTAACACTTCTTGGTGAGCTCCACTCAAAAATTGCTTCAATCTTCTTTAGGTCTACGTGAACCCATTTTGCTAACAGCACGTGCCATAAAAATGCAACTTATTTGAGCCAAAATTCACACTTGCTAAACTTCGCGAAAAGTTATTCCTCTCACAGAATTTACAACACAGATTGCAGATAAGTATTGTGCTCTTCCTCAATTCACGAATACACCATACTGTCACCTATGAACACCACTACACAACGATCCAAGTATTTATGGAACATTCGTCTCATCAAGTCCATGAATACAGCAGGTGCATTCATCAACCTAAAGGGTATCACCAAAAATTCATAGTGTCCATACCTCGCATTGAATGCTATCTTCAACACATTAGACTCCTTCACCTTGAGTTGGTAGTAACCAGATCTCAAATCGATCTTCGAGAACACTGTGGCACCTCGTAACTGGTCAAATAGATCATCAATTCTTGGCAATGTGTACTTATTTTTTATAGTCAGTTTATTCAACTATCTGTAGTCGATTCACATCTTTAAGCTACCATCCTTTTTCTTCACAAACAGCAATGGTGAACCCCAAGGTGATATTCTTGGTCAAATGAATCCACTGTCAAGAAACTCTTGAATTCGTTTCTTCAGTTCCTTAAGCTCTTTTGGTGCCGTACGATATGGTGCAATAGATGCTAGCAAACTCCACTTTGCAATCTGGAGGTAACCCGGGTAACTCGTCAGGAAACACATCAAGAAAGTCTTTCACAGTTTGTATCTCACGAACCCCTTTCATCATATCTTGCAAACCCATCAGAAAAGCGAGATAGGCTTCTTAGCCCTTCCCAACATTTTTTCTGCCATCAATGTTGATACCACTTTTGGCATAAATTCAGCTTGCTCACCAATCACCATAATTTCCCTACCTTCATTGTGATGACATTAATTTCTCCCTCCTCACGTGATTCCCTCACTATTTAGACTTGCTACCCAACTTGTCTTGTTTCACTATCTCTGCCTCTTCCTCGTCCACGAGCACTAGCTCGCACTTAAGTAGGGGTCTTAGTCCGAGCATGTAATTTCTCCTGTCATTCTGGACAATCCTTTATTAAGTGGTTCTTGGATCCACACTTGAAGTAGCCCCCAATCACTTTATAACATTCACCAGGATGTCTTCACTCACAGTGCTTGCAAAGTGGCTAGCTCGCAGACTTTTTCAAACTCTCCCTTCCATCTTGGGTGTTGTCCCGATGTCGTGACTTGTCCAATTTGAAACTTTCCTTGATATTCCTACCAGAATTTGTGTACTTATTTATCCTTTGATATACTTAACACACTTTTACCTATTTACAGTGTAACAAAGTGAACTAATTATTTTAATACTAAACAGCCTAAAATTAATTACAATCAAACTAAATTTATAGTTTAGACATACAATCCTATTTACATGCTCCTAATCAATCACTTGTGTATTACAAGCTCGCGCACAAAAAAAGGTACAAAAACTAAAAAAATAAATAAATAAACAAGTAACAAAAATTTAAAAGTTTTGAAATTTTTTGAAAAAATTCTATGTTACCCCTCACACATTATTTAGCATATTGTACCTAATATGCACCCAAAAGATAAGAAAAGGGACTACCCAGTTTAAGCGTTGAAAGTCCTCGAGAATAGTTGGGTGGTCCTCCTCATGCCAATTTAGCTCAAATTATAGTGTCGCCTAATATATGGGGTTCTTACACAGAATAAACACAATTTTTTAAGTATTAATATTCAATTCTAACCAACAATAGAAAAAAAAATCTATCCTAATTTTTTTTACTCCTTCAAAGGTCGACAAAGTCGTCATCATCGAACCCCTTAGTGCGGTTGCCCTCATTTGAATTTAGTATTTGCTCCTTTCCTCTAGTAGTGGATGGTTTGGACTATGCAGGTCAAGTGGTGTTGGATGGGGTTTTCCAAAAATGAGGTGGTTATGGGCATCAAAATGACTCTATGTCGAATTGCTTGGCTAGATGGCTCATTACCTTCTCGTATTCATAGTTGCATGTGGTGTTGTACTCGAGGTATGCCTCTATACATTGAGTTATTTCTTCACTCATCAGAGCTGTTGAAGTCGACGTCACACTCGTTTGTTGTACCCTCGATGGTACGAGTTGCAGTTCTTTTGTTGACTCTTGTAGCCTGCGGTCTCGAGTGTATTCTCGATGTGTCGCCACTTGCTGTTTCTCTACTCCACATGATCGGTGCGTTGATTACAGAACTATTCATAAATGACATCGTTTAACACCCATTTTCATGGGTAAGTCAACTCCTCAATATCAATCACTACATCCACCCTCCTACACATATCCGTAATCAAGTGCAGGTACAAAAGTCTTTGTGTGTGCCCTCCGGCACATTGTCTCATGTTGTAGAGGATATGGTCCCCCAAATTAATATGTCGTCCTTACAAAATGGCATACAAAAGGAGAGAACAATCACGGGTAATTTTCGTGACGTGTTGTGCAGGAAAATAAATTTGAACAGATAAAAAAATCCACATTTTGGCTTCTGGGGACATTATTGATTGCTAAAATCGCAATGGTTCCTAGGTTATCAAAATTCTAGACCCAATAGCCTCTACTCTCAGTTGAGAACTTAATAATCTGATCATAATCCACCTCCAACTCGTTTAAATCATCATAAAACTTGGGGGTATAATGAGGTGTTTTATGAACGACCTCGATCACAATTGGAGAGGCATCTACGTACATGCCTCTCACAAAGACTTTATTGTCTTGGGCTTCAGGAAAATTCGCATAAAATTCCTGAATGATCAAAATAATAGCTGGTTTGAGTAATTTTCTACAAAATGTGTTCCATCATAACCAGTCGATCCTCGTGATTATAGGGTCTTAAAATAATTACGTGGAAAAATCAAATCCATGCTTTGGGATTAGTTGTAACACTCCAAACTCAACCAAATTAGTTCGACCCAAATTTGGCGAGCTACATTAGCCACCGGAGTGACACTCCATTAACTCCCAACTTATCCTCCAACACACCACAGATTTACAACACATATAATGTGCTAAGTTATCACATAGCAGCAAAATGCCATAATATTATGCATGGAATGCAAACATGCGAGCTTAAAAACAAAGGTAGGGTTCAATGTCATCTGGCTATAAAACTTAAAGGTTCATATGAAAGAAATAAACAGAATGTTTTAAGGTATGCTTACATCATAAGGCATAGGTTTGCATAACAAAGTAACATATGAGTTCTTATAACTACATAAAGCATCAGTTCACACAAAAAGCACGGGTTCGCAAAATACCAGAGGTTCACATACTTCCTAAGTTCACACATAAACATACATATTTTGGTTTGCAAACAAAATAGGCTTCGCAACAAAAAGAGTCATTCATACAAGTGTTCTCACACTTTTATAGGGTTCGTTAAATAGTAAGGTTATCAGTACTGAGGGTTCGCATACATATTAGGTGACGGATGAAACAATATTATGCAATATAACTAACTCGTATGTGGAATTAAGACATACTTTGTAAAAATTATAGGAATACAACATGGCACGCATGCAATGAGGGCTAATAAACATTAAAGTTTATTCATACCGAAAAGAAGAATATAGCATCAAGGGTTTAATTTAAGATTTTGTAAAATAAAATAAAATCAAAATTAAGGAAATTATTTCAATGATAGTAGCAACTATAATAAAACTAAACATGCATAATTAATCACATTGCCTTTTTCTCTAGGTTCGATGGTATCTGTTAAAGGTCTAGCCTTGCCCAAGTCATCTACCTTGCCATTGCCACCCGCGACCTACTTACCTGTTAAGTAAGAGAGGAGTGGGTGAGTTCATTGAGAACTTAGTGAATATACAACAACATCAAACCATGCCTTAAGAAATATGGTGTTCAAAACAGAAGTTTAGCTCAAAAACTGTTTTGGGAGCTGGGCTCGCTATAAGGGTGCGAGACCCAATTTGCAGTTACCTTTTTTCAGGAAAGCATATAAATTTGAAAACAAAATCATATGTACTTCACTGAAAATCATACTTAAAAAATTGGCTTTGTTCCTGAAATGCAAACTTAAAACATAAACATGTAGTTGTGCTTGCTCTTATTCTTATACTTGTACTGTTAATAACAGTTTCATAAAAAGTTTTTCATAGTCACTTGCACTAGTCTTTTGGTTGATAAATAGATCTCCTTATAGCGCCTCACTTGTGACTCAGAACGTCCTTAACATGTCTCGTAAGTGTAGCGATAAGCTAAACGCTCTATTGTACACTAACATGCACCTATGAATAGAGCATAGCTCGACATTCCCTTATCCTTCCATATGTCTCAGGGCCTTAACACCAAAATCACAAACTTATAGATAAGTACTCATAATCCTATGACATACCATTATATCCAACATATAAGCTCCCATAAGGATCCAGCATAAAAGCACTTTTTTCATATAGAGCTCGCACAAAACCTTATAAAAACATAATTTATAGAACCGTACTTTAAAAGTATATCTTAAAACATAAGCTCACATAGGAGAATGCAGAAAACATAACTTAAAAACAGAGTCTTAAAACTTTAAAACAGAGTTTTTTAGAAAAGTTTACTCTTGGAACTTAGTTTAGAAACCCTAAGTTCTTGGAAAACATAATAGTTCACACGTAGTAACGAACCCTGAACACTCCCCAAAAAGCTAAGAGTTTTAAATAAGTTTGTTTTGCCTTTTTCCTTGTTGGTATATGGTTTGGATTGTTCGTAACATATATGCATGCATAAACACAAATCACTAAACAAACAAAAACATACTCAAATATATGAGCGAACCTAACTTTCTAGACAATCAACCTTGACAGGACAGAGACTTGCCTTGGTTGCTATAAATTTGATTCTAAACAGAGACTTGATAACAGAATAACCAATGAGAGAATTTTCATGGAATAAAAGGTTGTATTTCTAGGCAATAAGTGTCTTAGTATTATTAGGATACCCTTCTTGACTTAAGAACCCTGGTTGGTTTAGAAAAAGGTTATGTGCATGCAATATCTTAATTTCTTAATTTAAATATAACTCAACTTTAACTCACAAACCCCAGCTCACCAAACCAACTGGCGAACCTAACTGGCAATGAATATGGCAAAACCCCCTATATCGCTTCTTTTTGGCATACACTACTTCACTGTATCTCTGGCGAACTCCTTACAGATATCCTTTTGGCGAACCCCCAGTTTGTCGAAACATTGGCGAACCCTCACTTGTGAGGCCAAAACTTCCAAGCCCTATCTCAGGATGTTACATTATTGGTTTATCAAAGTTACCAAATTGTTTGGCCACTTCGTTGTAGCCGAATCTCTCCTCGAGTCATTTGGAACATCGTGTTCCATAGCTCGATGAGATGTCGTTCGCTTTCGAGACAACATTTTAATCAATTTCAATATATTTTCAACAACCAATAACTCAATATAATTTTTAAATAATTTTCCTGATTCACTAATCTATCAATCTAACACGAATATTCAAAGTACTATATGAGAGATTGAGTATCACTAAGCTTTGTTGTGGATGATATGATCGATTGCTAGTGTTGTTCCTATCAACCACTATATTTCCTTCATCAAAATTTTGTTGCCTTGCTCAAAGATGATAGTTTTAATCCTAATCATAATCCTAAGCAAAATGGAAGGAAAATAATAAAAATAAAATATTAATGGCTAAAAAATGAAGGAAACACTAAGAAAGCAGAGGATTTGGACCTTTGGAGCCAGAGAGTGGCGGAGAAAAAGTTGAGAAAACTATTTAGGGGATTTTCCTTAGGGCTTGTTGTGATGAGGCCCTTTTATAATCGTCACCTCATCATGATATAAAGTCCTTCCTTGTCCTGACGTTGTGTAACATTATGAGTTCCAATGCCATCACGTCACAGCTCGTCACGATGTAGAGAACCCTTTGTTCTGACGTGTGACTACTTATCGGGACAACGCGAACTTCCTCGTCCCAGCGTCATCGTCTTTTTCTTTACGTGTTGGATTGACTCATCGTGATGTCATTGATCCACATTGATACGTGGAGTGGTTTCGTTGAGACAACGCGACACTCTTCGTCTTGACGTTTCAAGTTGTTTCGGCCTCCCCGTGCGCAAAATTTTGACTTCTCGATTCGTTTACTTTTCCCTCTTTTCACGGACTCGACATCACTTAAAAACACAGAAAAATACTTTAATTAAAAATTAAAACACAATAATTAAAAAATACTTACATGAAAATCAAGAATATAAAATTAAAAGAAATTTAAACAAAAATCCTTTTTCGGAATCGAGGCGATCCGTATCGCCCCCGTAAAAGAACTTGCAGCTAGTCCTTGAGACTTTGATCCATCATTTGTTCCTCTATCGAGAGATGTAAACCAACACCATTTTTCAATCCCATTGACGTTGCCTTATCTTCGACCGGTACGACATCGACATCACAAGCAACTTGATGCCGAATCTAAGCCAACCCCAAATTATTTTTTTGGGGTATTAATACTTTGAGCCACTTCACCTCCATGTCATGTAAGGTTCTGTTAACTTGAGATTCATCTTTATTATCGAACGAGAATGAGACAAACTCGCCGATTTCTTTTGTTAGTACCTCCTCAATTTGGCCAGAAAGTGTATCGACTCGTATACACTTTCATTTAGAATCTAGTTAAGCTCAATGCTAGTGGTTAGGTCTACTTCTACAGCTATATTACGGCTACGTCTATCTCCATGTTAATTGGATCGAAGCTACCTTCGGCTATATTCAACATCTCCCTATAGCCTCCGGTTCCAAGATCTTACTGACTATTATCATTTAATACGGAGTGATTGATGACGATAAGATGGTTCTCATGATCCAAGTTGAGAACATCGTATCCGATCTCTTCCAACGAACTTTGCACCTCCATTTGTCATTTCAATGATTTTTTTCATTTCAAGTGTTTGCTCCATCAGTTCGTTTATTTCCACTACATTTGCAGTGTAGGTCGATGTGGTTTTCTCACACGAAACTATCTCATGTGAATTATAAGAGAGATCGGTTGGATATTTGGATGTCTTTAACTGGTCTGATTATCTTTGGACTTCCTCGGTTTTAACTTGGACTTCCAACTTAAGGCGAAAAGACTTATATTCTTCCGACTCTAAAGGAAATTTGTATGAGCTTTTGTAATCTTCGCACCTTTGATCATGACTTCCTTAGTTCGTTGAGGCTTCATTCAACCATCATGATCTTTGATTGTTCCTATGTTGCTCATACAAATCTTGGTACACCTTATCATCCATGATTAGGTCAAATTCTTGCTAAGTTGGATATCCGGGAACTCCATATTCTCTGTCACCACTCCATTGGTTTGTCGAAGCTCTATTCATCCAACTTGATGCTTCGTTAATGTACCCACCCTCATCGTATTACAAATACCTTTCCAACTCTTGCTAATTTTTACAATTTGGTTTAGGATGGTTGATAGCAATATAATGGTCTTTGCAATCAGGTTTGGGAACATCATGCACAACCTTTTCTAATGGATTCATTGATTTGTTTCTTCGTTGGAGCAGCTTTATTATGAACAATCTTTGGTTCTACTTAATTTCCCATTGGTCATATACTCCTTTATCGTAGACTTTGTCATTATACCATGCAGACATCTCGCATTTCTCGTCCCAACTGATATCATCATCAATTTCATCATCAACGTCACAATCCATGATTAAATTAAATAATCGACAAGGTACCTAAATATATTTGACTAAATAAAAATAACAAAAATAATTAAAAATTAACACACTATCTAACTAATTTTCTTTCAACTAATATTATTTTACAAAGCACTTAAATTAATAACTTAACCGCCTCCAAATGAGTGAACATCTAGAGTTGAAATCGTGCAAATATATATAAATTAAGTGCGGTATCTACAAGCGAACATATCAAACTGTAATATAAAAGTGTTTCAGTATTCCGAGGATCGTACCCAAGGGATTGTAGATTGGAGAAATTTATTATTAAATTAATTACTAAAAATAATTACTAATCTAATCGAGTTACAAGTTAGTAGTGTGAATCCAAATTAAAGTATTAATTAAACTAATGAAATTAATTATTCTAAAATTAACCTAATGGAATTTCCTATTCCTAGTGTCAACATTGTGAGCTCTTGGCCTATGATCAATTAAATCCCTAATCAAGACATTAATTAACCTTAATCAAGTCTTTATCACCCTTAGCAAGAATACCCTCTCGGTCTCACTACTTGACACAAGTTATACTAGATAGGATACTCAATCAGTCTCACCTGTCTAGATATTCTATTAGCGGCGTCACTTCCTAATATACTAAGTACTCTTGAATAAACACTCAATTTCATATAAATAATTACTTAATAAATAAATCAAATCCATAACTGAAACATGCCAGATATAAATAAAGCACGATAATTTATTCAATTATTCACACAAACGTTAATTGATCAGGTTAACAAAAATATAAATAAAAGAATAAGAGATAGGAGAAAGCTCATGAATAAATATAAGCGCGGTTCTGGAGTAATCCCTGCTTACAATCGTCTTCACATCGGAATAAGAAAAGTTTCGTCTAAGCAAACATAAAAAATAAACTAATATTAAGAACTGAATAAAATAAAACTATTTAGGTCTAGGTCTAACCTAAAATCTAACCACCTCTCAGGTGACTCTAAGACGACTTATATAGGCTCGATTGTTGCTTGGTGTCCACACAACCCTAGATACCTTGTAATTCTAATTAATACAATATGCTATTGAATGCTTAGGGTCTAAATAAGGAAATAATCCAAAATTTTTGTCCAAGGAATTAGTCGTATTTTTCCATAATTTTTCCACGTCACCGTGATGTCAAGAAGCCCATGTCGCGATGTCGTCCCCATTTTAGCCTTGACAGCTTCAATGTTCGGTGTCGCGATACTGTATGCTGGTGTCACGACACTGGCGTCGTCTTTTGTGTTCTTGGGCTTGAATTGGCACCCTATGCACTCAAATAGCCTATTAGTCGTTCCCGAGATCCGAATTGGTCTAACGGGTCATTAAAACCCTAGAAAATGCATAAAAACGCTTATTTTGCAATAAAATGAATCTAAGCTGAAAAAACTGAAAATAATAAATAAGCGTAAAACTGCTAAAAAAATAAGCTTGTTAAGTGCCAAAAATACTCTAATCTACCACGATGAATTATGGCAGATCACTAACTCTCGGTTTTCCTATGCAAGTCTGTCAAATATATAAACATGATTTTGAGACTTGCTTACAATAGAAGATCTAATACAATCTCAATAAAACAATAATTCCATCAATTGTAAAAAATAATAATAAAATATACAATAAATATAGACTCTTGGCACTCAACATCAGAATCACGATCTAATCTAAAGTTCATAATCCAAGGGATTGCTTTAAGGATTTTTTATCCAAATCATTACCAATATTCGAAGTCCTAGCAACATGGTCTTCCATAACGGGTTAGATATTCACCAAATAATCAACATAGCCCAAATATAATGTTCAATAAATTGTCAACACATACATATGAAACCTGCCTCCACACATATTTGATGGACATGGAAGTGGGCACTTCCTTAACATCAAATTGCGAGTTCCATATTTTTCAACAAATTGTAATTTTGTTGGTAAAAAAATATCATTATACAATTTAGGGTCCGTTTATTTACATGTAAAAAGTTTTACGGAAAATGCTTTTTACATCTTTCTATGTTTGTTTCACAGAAAACAGCTTGGTCAACGGAAAATGACTGACAGGTCAACGTAAAATAAGTCATTTTTCCTGTAAAATGACTTACCCTTTTGAAAAGTGTAAGTTATTTTCTGGAAAAGAACTCCTCTATAGATAATTTTAGTTTTATATAAAAATTAACTT
>CM025146.1:10453277-10463914 GCA_013467495.1 Gossypium gossypioides
AGAATAAAATACATTATAGCTTAATCAAATATTACTTGAAAAAAAAAACAATAAAACATAATTTGAAACATGATATATGGCATTTAAGAAGGCCTTATTTGAGAACTTTCAAAAAGGTTTGGCCCTTATTTGATCATTTTTAAAGGTTTGGCCTTCATTTGAGCACATTTGTAAAATTGAGGCCCTTATATAACTATTTTAAAAGATTTCACAATTGTCACATCCCAAAAATTAGGTTAGAAGAAATCGGGTTAGTGAAACCAATAGTGGTTACGTTCGGCTTTTAAGTTAAGATTGTGGAAAATTTTGTAAAATAATTTAATTTGGTTCAATGGTTGAGTGTTGTGATTGAGTGTGTGAGGTTTTGAGTTCGAGTCTTTCTTTTGAAATTTTGTTAATTTTTGGTTCTATCCCTATTTCAGATCATTTGACTTAAATTTTTTTTTTGTACAAGTTATGACAGAATGAGTTTGTTGGTTTAGTAGTAAGATATCAACTTACCTTTAAGTCTTGTGTTTGAATCTTGTGTTGCGCAAATTTATTTTTACTCCAGCTTTTGTTGGGAAGTAAAGTTCAATTTAAACTGTATAAAATCTGGTGGTTAAATCCTTAGTTATTTTATTTTAATTTTTTCCTAAATCCCCACTTTTTCTGACCCCTTAACCGTCCACTTCTTTTTGCTTTTCACGTTCCTTTCTTTTCCCTTTTGGTTCTTCCACAGACTCTTTTGCTTAGTTTTCTTTCTACTCTTTTTGTGGGTTTTATTTCAAATTTTCGGTTTTGGCGCATCTAATTTTACATTCCATTGTGAACCTATTATTAGTTTGGTTTGTTTTCGTTCTTCGCTGTGAAATCATGACAGGTTCGATAAGTGTGCAAGCGTTTGAAGTTGGATTAAGGCAATCATTGTTTTGTTGAAAATCTTTCAAAATTAATCTCTATGTTGTTTGTTCTTATGTTATGAGGAGATAACCTTATGGCTCTCGACGATTCCCCAAGTAGTTAAGAACAATTTTGGTGGCTATTAATTTCGTAGTAAGTGATTGCACATTGATTTTTGGGGCAGTTTTCCTTTGTGAAAAATGTGTGTTTAAGAGAAATTTTGGGAGTAATTCGGGTTGGTAATCTATGTGTTTTGGTTTCGATTATAGATTCATGAGTTCCAGTTGTGCGGTTGATCGAGTTTGCCATCAGGTGTATGATTCTAACCTGAAACATCGATTAGAACTCGTAAAAACTCAAAAACAGAAGTTATTTTCAAAATTGCTTTTGCGTCACACTGCCTTGTGCACCACACGAGCGTGTGCCAGGCTGTGTGGAGCACATGGGCATGTGCGATCACACGAGCAATTTGGGTAGGCCGTGTGGGACACACGAGCATGTTAGGTAGGTCGTGTGGGCCATATGTGGACCTGATCATGGGTCGGGCCACCCGGCCCGATAGGGGTAGGGTTGGATGGGCCACATCTACTCTAATATGATTCTGTTTTTGTAAAATATTTCACTGGTGTGTAGGGTTGGATGGGTGTTTCATACCTCATATGGTGTGTTGGGATGGTCGGAGATAGTGTGTAGCGGATAGGGGTAGGAAAGCATGTATGTATCTGTTCTACTTTGATATGATTTTGTTTCTGTAAAATCTGTCTTATATAAATTAATTGTTAAGTTATGTGTTACACACTGAGTTTCGAAAACTCATATTTTGTTTGACTGATATTTTCAGGTAATCCTCAGACTTAGGTGGGTCGATGTGACGGGAGCTTGATTATTAATGTTTTGTGTTCATTTTAAATATTTTTAATTTGGGATTTAAGCGTTTTGTAAATTTTGGATTGTTTTGGGTTTTGGACTTTATTTTCCGTATAATATTGTTTAAACATTTTATCGATGACGATTGTTTTCTACAAAAACAACGGGTTTCAAATAACAAACTGTGTTTTCAAAAATATAACTTTTTAAGAATTTCCGCTACGAAATCATAAGTTTTAGAAAATATAATCAAACATTGTTTTCAATAAAATAGTTAAATAAGATATATTTTCGAATAATCCAGGATTTTAAGAGTTTGTGACGATTTTCAAGATGCACGAAAACCAAATTTTTAATCATTTTATGTAACAACCCAGATTTGGCCATAACGTCTAGGCCGGGTTTGGAGTGTTACATTTAGTGGTATCATAGTCAGGTTGCAAAACTCGGGTTGTGAAATTTTGTGTTCAAAATTGTTTTTGTGAATGCTATTTGTTCGAGTAAAGTTTATTTCTGTACGAATCTGAAAAATAATTCTATGAAATACCTAGTCTCTGACGCCGATCCTGTATGTACTTTTAAATTATATAAACTTTAGTTTAGAAAAACTCTGAAATGATTAGAATTGTACTATGATAGTTAGAGATTGAAACGTCTTTAAAAACTTATTCTAATAACTTTTTGAGCATAAAAAATATTTGTTAATAAATACTAGAATTGATACATAAAATTGTTAATGTAGATAAATTATATGCGATGAGTACTCGTAGAATAAGTGGGCGTGGTACCCGTGGGCGCGGCGGACGCCGTAGAGGGCCTCAAGTTGAGTCTCCTCGATGGACAATATGCCCAATCTAGATATGAGTGAGACACTGTTTACACCTACTGTTGAGATCAAGTCTTAAAGTCGCTCGGCTGGGGACAACGCATTGTCTCAAGCCATGCTGAGGGTTCTAGAGAGGGTCGTTCGCCCTATTTTGGTTCTGGGAGCTGTGGGTCGATAACTGAACAACTTCGGTCTAACGATGCTAAATTGTTTAGAGGCGCCATTTGAGTCACCTCGACTGTGGCCGAATATTGGTTAGAGGCCACAAAGACGATTATGAATTACATCGACTGCACCCCTAAGTAGAAATTGAAGGGTGCAATATATCTGCTTCGTGATGAGGCAAATCAGTGGTGGTTAACGGTTGAGAAGGGTACTTAGTTGGATCAAATCACTTGGGATTAGTTTAAGAGCGCTTTTCAAAGCAGATATGTGGGGGCGAGTTATGTGGATACTCGTAGATGCGAGTTTTTAGGCCTTACCCAAGGAAAGAGGATTGTGACCAAATATGATGCTGAATTTCTGAGATTGAGCCGATATGCTCGTGGGATAGTATCAATCGAATATGAAAAGTGTATTCGCTTTGAGAAAGAATTAAGAGATAATCTAAGGGTTCTGATAGCTCTGCAGAGTGAGCGTGTTTTTGCCATCTTGGTGGCCAATGCGAAAATTACTGATGAGGTTAAGCGTGTTGAGCACAAAAATAGGGACCGTGTGAGAGTTAAGAATAAGAGAGATTTGTAGCCCTCTAGTTCTGCTCAGAGGCCTAAGAAACAAGCCAGATCTGATGGGCCTCTAGCGGTTGAGGTTCCAGTTGCTCCTACTGTGGCTCAGCTGTGTAGGAATTGTGGTAGACACCATCCGGACAAATGTTTGAGGAGGTAGGAGCTTGTTTGTGATGTACGTCGATGGAACATTGCATCAAATATTGTCCATAGTGTTCTGATCAGATGCAAGCTCCAGCTCCGAGATTTGTTCAACCTCAATGGACAGTTCAGCAGATGCCTAGGGGTTGCAGTCTGGCTATAGGTGGTAATGGTTTAAGGTGGGGTCAGAGAGCACCGGGTAGAGGTGCTAATCAGATTGAGGCGAGGTAGCCTATACTGGTATATGTTTCTAGATGTCATGAGGACAAAGACGCCGCAGATGTTATCGTTTGTATGATTTTTATTTATACTGCTCTATATTTTGCATTAATAGTTATAGGATCAACATACTCTTATATAGCTAGTTATGCTTCTATAAATTTGGGGAATCCTGTTGAGAGAACTTCTGGAGAGATTACTGTTCTAGTCTGTTGGTCAATCATTCAGGTAAATAGACTGAATAGGAATGTACCATTAGAAATACAAGGGGTTTTATTTTTGGCTAATCTAATAGAGCTACCATTTGGGAAATTCAATCTGATTTTGGAAATGGAATGGCTCGTGGAGTATCGAGTCAGTTTGGATTGTGCTACTAAGAGGATAGTTTTGATATTTGAGAAGGATGAGGAAGTGATTATAATCGGTGAGCATCGGGATTACTTATCTAATGTAATCTCTGCTCTTATGGCCGAAAGGTTGGTTCGTAAGGGGTGTGAGGCATTTTTAGCCTACGTGTAATTCTACTTCTATGGATTCATCTGTTGGGAATATTCAAACGGTTAAGGAATTTCCAAATGTTTTTCTTGAGGAGTTATCGAGTTTGCCTCTGGATCGAGAAGTCGAGTTCGATATCGAACTTCTACCAGGTATAACTCCGATGTCCATTGCTCTTTACTGTATCACATTGAAAGAGCTTATGAAATTAAAGGCTTAGCTTCAGGAACTCCTAGATCAAGGGTTTATTCATCCTAGTGTATCTTTGTACGGGCACTAATTCTGTTTGTAAAAAAAATATGGTACTATGAGGATGTATGTAGAATACCGCCAATTGAATAAATTGACGATAAAGAACAAGTACCCACTTCCGAGGATCGATGATTTGTTCGATCAGTTTCATGGGGATTCTGTGTTCTCTAATATAGATCTTTGTTCAAGGTATCATCAGTTGAAAGTTAAGGAGGTTGATGTTCACAAGACTACTTTTAAGACTTGTTATGGGCATTACGAGTACCTAGTCATGCCCTTTGGGTAGACGAATGCTCCGGTTGCATTCATGGATCTTATGAACTAGGTTTTTCAGCTGTATTTGGATCAGTTCGTCGTGTTCTTCATCAACGACATTTTGGTATACTCTAAGACTGAGGATGATGATGATGAGCATCTTATAGTAGTTATTCAAATACTCCATAAGAAACAGCTTTACGCTAAGTTGAACAAGTGCAAATTCTGGTTGAGGGAAGTAACTTTTATAGGCCATGTGGTTTCTATTGAAGGGATCCAAGTAGTTCCTAAGAAAATTGATGTTGTGCTTGAGTGGAAACAACCTAGGAATGTTTCTGAGATCTATAGTTTCCTTGGGCTAGTGGGTTACTATAGAAGATTTGTCAAAGGGTTCTCACTTATTATAGCTCATTTGACAAAGTTGTTACGTAAGAACGCTAATTTGTCTAGACTGATGAACAATAATCAAGTTTTGAGAAGCTAAAATTTATTCTGACTTAGCCTCCTGTTTTGATACAACCTGAATTCGGTAAAGAATTTGTGGTTTATAAATTATGCATCACACGTCAGTATGGGTTGTATTCTGATGCAAGATGGGAATGTAGTGGCTTATGCGTCCTGACAGCTTAAGTCACACGAGTGCAACTATTCTACTCATGATCTTGAGTTAGTTGCAGTTGTCTTCGCCTTAAAGATTTGAAGGCACTATCTGTATGGTGAGAGGTGTATCATTTACACCGATCACAACAGCCTCAAATATCAGTTAAAACCTTAGACAATGTAGATGGATTGAGTTGCTTAAGAATTACGACTATACTTTTGAGTATCATCCCGGTAAGGCCAATGTAGTGGCCGATGCTCTTAGTCATAGTACAATGTTTGATTTGAGGTCGATGTTTGCTCGCTTAAGTTTGTTTGATTATGGGAGTCTGTTAGCTGAGTTGAAAGTTAAGCCGACTTGGATTGATCAGATTCTGGTTAAACAGTTTGGGGATGATTCTTTGGTTCTGCGATCCATCAGGTGGAGGATAGTAGTATGTTTGATTTTGGGCTGAACAATGATGGGGTTTTTTGTTTTTGAGGATGGGTCTGTGTGCCTAACGACTCTGATTTGAGGTAGTCCATTCTTCGAGAATCGCATAGTAGCCTATATGTTATGCATCTTGACAGAAACAAAATGTATTATGGTTTGTGTGAGTTATACTGGTAGCAGGATTGAAACAAGAGGTAACATATTTTATTTCTCGGTGTCTAACGTACCAGCAAGTTAAGGCTGAACACCAATTGCCTTCGGATTTGCTTCAACCCATTAAGATTCCACTATGGAAACGGGAATGGGTAACTATGGGCTTTGTTAGTGGGTTGCCCTTAACACCCACTAAGAAGGATTTTGTGTGGGTCATCGTGGATCGGTTGACCAAGTTTGCCCACTTCATTCCTGTTAGGACAAACTACTTCCTTCAGAAATTGGCCAAGTTATATGTTTTAGAGATTGTGAGACTTTGTGGGATTCTGGTCTCGATTATTTCTGATAGAAATCCTTGCTTCACTTCTCAGTTTTGGAAGAAGCTTCATGATGCTTTGGGTTCGAGATTAGATTTCAGTACTGCGTTCCATCCGCAGACAGATGGTTAATCTGAGAAGGTGATTCAGATACTGGAGGACATGTCATGGAGTTGTGTGATTGATTTCCAAGTTAGTTGGGAGGAGTTTCTGTCATTAGCCGAGTTTGCCTATAACAATAACTTCTAGTCCAGCATTCAAATGACACCTTACGAGGCTCTATATGGTCGTAAGTGTCGTACTCCATTGTGTTGGGCTGAGTTGGGTGAGCGACGGGTTTTGGGTTCTGAGTTAGTTTTTGAGACTAAGGATAAAGTTAGACTGATTCGGGATCATCTTAAGGCGGCTTCTAATAGACAGAAGTCTTATACAGATCTAAAAATGAGGGACATTAAGTATTCTGTAGGTGATTATTTTTTTCTTAAGGTATCCCTATGGAAGAAGGTTTTATGGTTTGGACGTAAGGGCAAGTTGAGCCCTAGGTTCATTGGGCTGTATCGAATTCTGAAATGTGTGGGTTCGGTCACCTATCAGTTAGAGCTACCTTTAGAGTTGGACCGTATTCATGATGTGTTCCATGTCTTCATGTTGAGGCGATATCGATTTGAACCATCTCATGTCGTTTTTGTTGAGGAGATTAAGGTTAGACTGGATTTAACTTTTGAGAATGAGTCAGTTCAGATTATGAATCGAGATGTTAAAGTCTTAATAAGGAAGTCTATTCCTTTGGTTAAGGTTCTGTGGCGGAATCATGGTACTAAGGAAGCCACTTGGGAACCTGAGGACTCGATTCATCAGCAACATCCGCATATATTTGAATCAAGTAAATTTCGAGGCTGAAATTTCTTTTAGGGGCTGGAGTTGTAACGTCCTAAAATTTAAATTTATGACTTGTTGAATTTTGTCAATTAAATTCCTGCTTCAGTGGTTAACTGTCTAGTTGTGTGTCGGAGATCTTGGGTTCAAATCCCTTTGCGTGCATGTGAAACATTTTATTTCTTTTGATAAGATTAAGGATGAGTTCTGGTATAATTTAAACTCTTTTATTAAAGAATTGCCAGTTGTTAAAAGATATTGGTATCTTTTTTTGTTCTTTCTTTATTCCCCACTTTGGCCGACTTTTTCTCATGTTCGTTACAATTTGTTTCTTTGTTATTTTATTTCCTTTCTATTCCATCATTATTGTTTGCTTTGTTATTTTCCTTTCAAAAGTCAAATTTGTATATTGAAGGTATAGTAGCGTTTTGGGATTTTTGTTCGTAGTGCTTTGTTCAAAAGTCTCTTTGTCTGTATCATTAGATTTTGGTTTTTCATGTTGGTAGTTTTGCGGGGAGATTGTGATTTCGGGTTATTTTGTGTATTGTTGTAATGGTGTTGATTTCTTAGGTGGAGAATTTGAACCGTACATGCCTTCATTAAGTTAAACTACTTTTGGGTTGTTGTTTTCTTGAAGGTAAGTCATCAATTGGGAATTCGAGATCGTAATTTTGTTAAACTTTGAGCGAAGAAGTTGTTGAGTTTTTACGAATCAGGTTTGGTAAACCATCTTAATGGATGTTTATTTAACGTGTTTTGGTTTTGGAATTCTTGTTTCAGAAATGAATCAGGTGTGTAACAAGAAACCCGAAAATTAGTGAACGACAAAAGCCAAAAAATAACATTGTCGACACCACACGGTTGTGTACTGAACCGTGCATGACACACGGTCTGGGTTATTTGAGCCGTGTAGACCACACGGGCATGTGTGAGGCCGTGTGGGCCACACAAGCTGACCATTTGGGCTCTGTGGACCACATGGTCTTGCAAGCCCAAATTTATGAAAATTTCCCCAGAGCCGTACAAATATTTTCAATCGATCGTAGGCCTTCTGTGGGATTGGTATGTGTTTAAATAATCTATAAAATATGATATCCGATCATCTATTATTATAATTTGTTATACATATGTATATTTGAAACAACATATGATAAGTTAATCTTGTAATAGGCTAATTGTTATGACATGCATGTATAACTGTAACATGTATGATTTCTGCTCTGTTTATATCTGCATCTGGGACGAGTTATATTATGTGGAGAAAGCATTTCTGTAAGAGGCGATATCTCGCCCATTATACTGGTAGCAAAGCTTCAAATATTTTAAAAAGTGTCTTAATAACATTAAGTGGTGTGTAGGGTTGGATGGGTGTTTCATACCCCATATGGTGTGTTGAGATGGTCGGAGATGGTGTGTAGCGGATGAGGGTAGGAAAGCATGTTTGTATATGTTCTGCTCTGATATGATTTTGTTTTTGTAAAATCTGTCTTATATAAATTAACTGTTAAGTTATGTCTTACACATTGAGTTTCGAAAAATCATATTTTGTTTGACTGATATTTTCAGTTAATCCTCAGACTTAGGCGGGTTGGTGCTACGGGAACTCAGTTATTTAAGTTTTGTGTTCATTTTAAATATTTTTTAATTTGGGATTTAAGTGTTTTGTAAATTTTGAACTTTTGGATTGTTTTGGGTTTTGGAATTTATTTTTCGTTTTTGGTATAATATTGTTTAAATGTTTTATTGACAATGATTGTTTTCTACAAAAACAACGGGTTTCAAATAACAAATTGTGTTTTCAAAAATACAACTTTCTAAGAGTTTCTGCTGCAACATCATAAGTTTTAGAAAATATGATCAAACATCGTTTTCAATAAAATAGTTAGATAAGATACCTTTTTGAATAATCCGAGATTTTAAGAGTGTCGACGATTTTCAAGATACATGAAAACCAAATTTTCAATCATTTTACGTAACAACACCATAAATATTACGAAAATATATTGAACAATTTCTTGAAAATTTCTATGTGCTTTCAACATTCTAGGTCTTTCAAGGATTTCAATATAAACTTCACTATATAATAATGCATGTAAGTATGTAACAACAATCATTAGACACATCAAAAAAAATTCAACTACCAAACTAATAAAATATCTAGAGGTTATAGCATCCACCATAAAATAATATCATATCTTCTCATAATCAATGTCAGGACTTAGTGGAAAACTTAATTTTTCTTATTCCGTTTTCAGAAAACTATTCACTTGTACCCCCACGGACTTTATATCTTTATATGTTTGGACTACTAGTCTAGAAACTTCTCAAATTTAATACTACTTGAATTGTGTCTTTCCATTTTGGTCAATATATTACATGTCTATATTTCTCAATAAATTTATTCAAGATCCCCATTTTCTTTCATTATCTAAATAATATTATTGCATGCAAAACCATTGTTGATAACTTTTTATTTTCGATTCCACATTTTCTCGTATTTCATATAACTTATTGAGATCTCTTTATTTTAATTATTTCTAACTTCAATTTCAGGTTCCTGAACCTCTTTTAGAGTTTTAATGACTAGTTATGTCTTAGCTCTCTTTAGGAGCATTGCCTCCATTATATGACCATACTCTCTTTAGGAGCATTGCCTCCATTATATGACCATCTTGATTTATTATTTTCTTTTACCAGAATTTTTATTTTTAGAACCAATCAATGTACCATGCTTTAGACATGCATTACTTTCATTTATTCATACACATTGTCCTACTAAGACTTCGATTCAAATCAAAACATTAGCTGATATATAACACTTGGTTATTCTCATCAAGTCAGTAAATACATTTGATAGTTAACTTGCAATAAAGTGAATTATTATTTTGAACTTCTAGTTCATATTACTTTTTACAATAATCTAAATAATGATAATTCATTCTAAGTAATTATTTCATCCAACTGTTATTTCTCTCCTCCTAATGTTGGGAAAGCTGTCAAATCAAAATAATAATCAACTCATGTCATAATTGAATATCCAATTTGTTCAAAACATCTAATAATACAATGAGATTCATAATTAATATATATTCTCAATATTCTTTGAAAACTCATTCGTGCATTATGTTGGAGCAACTTAAACATATACTACACATTCAAAATATTCTAAAATGGGTTGTATTTGGTTCCTAACCAAAAGCCAATTGTAATGGAGAATGTATAGCATAACTTGTTGGCATGATGCATATAAGTGTTGATTCATGTAAACTATCATATCCTTATACATATACAAAAGTTTTGTTTTCAAAATATATGATATAGCTACTAATTGGAGACATTTAACCATTAATTTTGTTAAACCATTTTTTACATATAAATAATAAGCTTTTGTGATAGCTACTCGCACAGGGAATCTAACATATAGTAATCATTGAAAGCCTGAGTAATAAACTTACCAACATTAGAATTGTCTTAATTGGATAATTTGAAAGCTTTGTTCTTAAACAAATCATTAAATTTTTTTTTGAAATTATATAAAAAATTCTAAATTTATAATAGTGCTAAAAATATAAAAGTATTAAATTCATTAAAAATTT